>CATIWO010857844.1:0-35678 GCA_949673435.1 Macaranga tanarius | reverse complement strand
TTAGCATTACAACCGATTTAACCATTTTTACTTTTATGGTTACAATGGTGGCTATTGTTTTTTTATGCCTAACTGCACCTGATTCCCGTACTCCTGCTACTGTTGCTGCTGTTGATCCTGCTACTTTTGCTGTCTATCATGTTGTTCTTGATGCTGCTCATATTCCTCGACGTAGTAGTGTACCTCCGGCATTTAGAGATTATATAATTAAGACACTGGATAGAACTCCATATTACGGGAAAGAAATTAGGAGAAGGCGATCATAAATTTTATTGTTGATGTCACTTATAATGAATTAAAAAAAATATATATGTAGAAGGGACATAATTTTTTTTTGTTTAATAGCATATTAAATATGCTTGAAACTCTTGTTTTATTCATTTTGAATGTAGCACTTATGGAACAAGTTTAATTTTTGAATATTTTATGCATGTGTTATGCTCTTACAAACACAGCCTGGGCCAGAGACTATTAACGTCAAGGACAGTCCGATATTTGCACAACCATGTGCAATATTCGGAGATACATTGAAGGGTTGGAAAAACTGCTGGTAATTATTCTGCAGGCTTAACTTCACATACGGTTGCTGGATCTTCTCATCCAGAAAATCCATCTTCATCTAAACCAGCACAAGAAAGCTCTTCACTGATGCTAGATAAGATGGGTTAAGAATATAGTAGAGAGGAAAAGGAAACGGCAGATAGAGACACTCTCCTCCGGAGCAGAACAGAGATGGAAGCTGCTTCAAGTTGGAGAAAGGTTTTACCAACACGAAAGCAAGAAAAATTTACCATAGCTAGTTGCATTAAGGCACTAGATGAGATACAAGACATTGACAAACACCTATATTATATAGTCTTGGTATAAAATACTACCATATAAATATAATTTAATATATTAAATGAAATAATATTTAATAAATCTATATATATATTAAATTCAGAGACTTAAAATTATTTAGCCCAAATTTTGATAAGTGTTTCTCTTCATATTTTAGCATTCACCCATTAAAACTTATGTGTTAAATTCTTAAAATTCTTAATTTTTTCTATAAAAATATGTAAAAAAACCCATTTTAAGTATTATAATTAAAATAAAATATTGTTATAAATATCCACAATACTAATCTATTAGTATTTTAAATTCTTTTCACCTAAAATTACTTAAATACTAATGTAAAACAATTGAGTGTTTGGACTATTAGGTTTTTGAATTTGAGTGTTTCTTTATTTAATTATTATTTTTAAATAAAAATAATCAAATAACATTATTATAATATAATTTCTAAAGTTTATACTATTATAAATTATTTAATTAATTTATAATATATAATTTAATTAAATTATTTATTATTTATTTTAAAATATATATATATATTATATGTAATCCGCGCGTGGATGAACGACTAATATATATTAAATTTTAAATTTTAAAATTATTAAGACTAAAATTTGACAAAATGTTATAATTATTCTGATATATTCTATTTATAATTTATTTTATTAATATTAACTTCATATATAGTTCGCGCATTGCGCAGATTCATAACTAATTAAAAAAAATTACAAACTTTTAAGTTAATACCTCTAATCACAGCTTGTATATTCTAATATTTACCTTAAAATAAAGGGAAATTTTTATATTGGGCATGTAGGAGCGATAACCCAAAATCAATAGTAGCTCATGGGCTTTTGCGTTGCAAATATAAATGAAAACTCAGGGCCGAAAGCTAATACGCACCACCAGTCTATCTTAATAACAATTATCATGGATTTTGGATCCAACATCGCTTAGTAATTGTGTGTGTGAGTTAATAGTATGTAGATTATATCTCTTCTGTCAATAATTATAAATAATTATGTGCGTGAGTTAACAGCATATAAACTATATATTTTTAGTCAATTGCAAGGAATTGTGAGTGTGAGTTAAAAGTATGTACACTAAGGCTCTGTTTGTTTACGGAAAATATTTTTCCCGAAAATATTTTTCCTTATTTTCTAATGTTTGGTTACCAAAATAAAATAAGTCAAAGGAAAATAAGTTATTAGTAAAAAAAAATAACTTAAAAATATGGAAAAACAACTTCCCATTTTGAAAACGGAAAGTTATTTTCCAAGACTTGAATGCTTATCAAATATAAAGAGAGAGAGAAAATAAAAAATAATGTTACCATTTATATGTAATATTGTATAATTTAGGAAATAATCTATTATAAACTAAATACTAAAAATACTTTTTAACTATTTTTCTAGTGTTGTAGCCAAACATAAAAAAAATATTATATTTTTCTGGAAAATATTTTTTTTGGAAAATATTTTTCAAGAGATATAATATTTTTCGTAAACAAACGGAGCCTAATAGTACAAATTAGAGATACATAATTTCTAATAATAGCAAGTAGCAACAATGAGTACCACTAAAACATAACCAAAAGTATCAAAATGCCTACTATTCAACATTAAACAACACAAATAGTTCGTAATGTCCATTGAAGAAATTTCTAATTGCTAACAGTGCAATCTAGAGCTACATATTAACTTAGAGTTAAAGAATCACTTGGAGCTATAGATTGACATGTAGCAGCATATTAACTTAGGTTTTCTAATTGCCTTGCTTGACCTTGAGTAGCTTGTACTAAAATTTTATGGGTCATGTTATTTGCTTATTCTTTGTTTATCTCTTTATTGTTGAAGTTGCCTAAAAATAATAGCACATTTTCCATTCCACCTTAGTCTTGGAGGATTGAATCTTAAATTTCTAGTTATGGTAGTTGAACTTTTCATGATTGCTCATTTTTTTTTTAAAAAAAAGAAACTCTTCATGCTTACTGGTATATCGACAACTCTAATTGTAGGTAGCCATATTGGTAGAAAAAATAAAATTCATTATTGTGAGGTAAAATATATTAAAGTTACATTCAATTATAATTAAATGTTGACTTAAATTTTCCATCATCGCTCTATTATCGAGTACATAAACTTCATATCCACTAAAGTTTGCTCACTTTACTCTAAAAGATTGTGTATGTGCAACATACCGTTTGGAGTCATTGTTTTCTTCAATAAGGACACTCTTTGATGCAGTCCTTATTTTACCTCTATAAAAAATTGTTGATATGCCTCTTCCCCTACCTAATATTATTTTTATAGAATCTCTATCTCTCCCACTTAAAAATTATTGATCATTGACATTTAAATTCTAATATACACAACATAATTATGTGTCATACTTCATTGTTTCAAAGTACAATGAGACATAAAAAAAAAGAACATGACCTAAATGTAACCATAATTGCTAGCAAAATTGTTAACGTTACCGTTTGTGTTTATTTTTGGAGTATTCTGGCTAGTCTACATTTGCAAAAAAAAAAATTATAAAAATGAAATTTCTATTATTGTAATAATGAGTGAATGTAAAGTTACTGTTAGTATACATGTGATCCTATATGAAAATTACTTGGAGTATAGTCTACCCTAACTTCATATGTTCTCACCACATTTAACACACTTATCTGCCCACTTGACATAGTTGGATTTTATAAATTTATGAACAATGTTACTGTCTAAGAAAAATTGGTAAAAGAAATAGTAAGTTATGTGTTTACCTCAGGCTGTGGTCAACCTCTGATAGATCTTTAATTTAGATATATTTTGAGTTATTATTTTATTAGTAATGTACTTACTATTTTATGATCAATTGGTAAATATTAGTTAAAATAAGAATAATTAAGATTATACTTAGTGTTTATGCATTCATATATAATTAGAATTTAGTTTATAATATTTGATTAGGTTGCATAAGCCTTAAAGATTTAAAAAAAATCCATAGAGGGTAGGATTAGTTTTATGGTTTTGTATTTGAACTGTATCATATGAATTCCATATGTTTTTAATGTTACTTTTCATGTTTTATAGGGTTAATTAAGTTAGAAGTTGACTAAAAGTGTTTAAACGTTATAAGAAAACCAAATTAAGAAATGAAAGTCAAGGGATATTGTGCACGGTCTAATATACAACCGTGCAAAGGTGTATGAAAAGTATGCAAATCAGTTTTGAGGTGGCACGACTTTTAACATGTCCGTACAAAAGAAGTGGCATGGTCTAGCACACAATCGTGCAATGCACCTTATGAGTCTACTAATTTTGGCATCAGCCAAAATCAGCGTGGGCATGCCACATAATCCTAATTTCATTATAACTCAACTTTATAAGACTTTTTTACATCCAACTTCCATGAAGATGAGTGAGAGCTATAAAAAGAATTTTTGGACATAGAAAATAGGATCTAGATCATATATAGAAAAATCATTGGAGCATCAAATCATTCACATATTCATAAATACTTTAGTATAATTTTTAGCATAGTTTACAAGATTAAGGGTTTCAAGACAAGTATAAAGGACTTTTTATGGGTTAAATACAGCGGTGGTTACCCAACTTCATATTTATTACAGTTTGGATACTAAACTTCAATTTGTTTCTTTTTGGTGACCTAATTTTAATTTTATTTCAAAAAGAGTACTGCTAAAAATTTTTAGTTCTCTAAATTTCTCTTCAAATTATTTTAATCTCTCAATCTCTTTAGTTTTTCAATTTAGTTCAAAATTTACAAAATATTTAAAAGTTTACCTTCTCCTAGCATATACTACAACTCAAAAATGAGTCTGGCCTTATTAGGTGGAATCAAAATAATTTCCAAATTTATTTTTATTTTTTAATAAATGTATAGAAAATATGGATTTATTTATAAAGAATATTTAATTATGGAACAAAATAGTAATTTTGGATTGTTCATTTGCTAAAATATTTTGTGAGTCACTATTATGAAACTAAATAAAAGTATGGTATCTAAAAAGATACAAGTTAAAGTTTGGTGATCAAATTGAAATAAAGTTAAAGTTTGGTACCCTCTCGTGCATTTGACCCGACTTTTTATCATTTATTCTTGTATTTTCTTATGATGTTTGTAAGAGCTACCATAATTTGTGTTCTTTGATTAGCTAGCATGTATAACTAAATTCATTTTATGTTAGGGTAATCTTAGTAGTTTAGAAATATATTGATTTAATTTTTTTATTTTAATTTAACTTAAAATTTCTCGCATATGGATTTTATTGTTATGCTTAATACTTACAATGTTATTTTGTTTAAGTATATTGAACTTGGAAAATAATATATGCTTTGTTTTTAAGTTAAAAATTGACTAATTTATTTAAATATTTTGAGACCAAGAGGAGTTTTACACTTAGAATTAGAATCAAATCTATTAACTTTAATATGAGTAAGGATACCTATTGATAGAAAGACGCTATGGAAACTTTGGATAATTGAAGATCCAAGATGACTAAAGTCAAGCCTTAAGAAAATCCTTGATGGGAAATATTGACTAGAAAGTCTTTTTTTGGAGAACCAAAAACTTATTAGCGTGATAATTTTAAAATTAAAAATTTCAATTTTTGCAATTTTTACCATAAATGTTTAATTTTGATAATTCTATCCTAATTTGACAATTTTATTATAATTCTATATCCCATTTCATAATTAATTCAAATAGATCAATTTTGCATTTTTAGTAATCCAAATTTAAGGATTTTATTATGTAACCATTTAAACTGGTGCTGAGTATGTAATAGATAAAATATTAAACCATATCAAAATTTTAAACCGAATAATACTAAAATCATATCCAACCAAATAATTTTAATTCTAGATTGAATTGAACCAAATTAGATAAATACTATGGTACAACTTTAATTTTTTGTAAATCTTTGAATTGAGAACCGAACTAAATAATACCAATAATAGCAGTATTGAACTGGATCAAAGAATCCAATCTAATACAAAAAATGTGTATATGTGTATAAACACATGATAAAAATAAATTCCTTCTATTAATATATTACGAAAGAAAATAGAATAGAAGATATATGTTATCATTGTACGGTATATGCAATTAAATTTTAATTAATGTAATTAACATATTGAGATTTACATACCAAATACACATTAAAAACCAATTTAATAAAAAATTGTGCTATGATGTATTTTTTTAAATTAATATTTGTACTATAAATTTATTGTGTATATTTAATTATACTTTAGATGAATTATTTTTATTTTGTAATTTTAAAAAATTAATTATAATTTTTCTTATATAAAAATATTAGTATTTAGTATAAAAAGTGTTAAAATCTCATAATTTCTAATTTTGTATCGTGTCATACTAAATCTTTTTAAAAGATATGAATTTTCTATTAGTTTAGATGTGCCCTAGTCTCATTCTTATATGATGACATTGTACTTTTATCCCTATGGCAATGAAATATTCATTTAAATAAAGTGTTTATTTATTTGAGTATTTACCCTTTAGCATTGTGTTAAAAGAAATTATTATCAAGAGTTGATAATATGAGTGACAAATTCTTTTAGTACGTATGCTATAAAATGTTCATAGTCATAGGATTAATAAATGGATAATATTAATTAATAGACTATCACCTCTGTCTATTTCTTAATTGGTATGTGATATCAATAGTGAAAGGTAGTAAGTCTTATGCTACTTGATATGAGATATCAGAATAGATATGTGGATACTCATGTGATGGGTGGATCGAACCATGATGTAAGATTTGTGATTGCATGGAAATTCACTTTAGTCAATAATCACAATCTTGGACATAATGGTGCATATGGTCATTTGACATGAGGTGACACGGTCATCCACATATGGTTGGTTATAGTTTGTTACCGCTTACATACATGTGCTAGCCATGTATGGGTATATGGCATGTGGTGGCTCTAGTCGATTATATGTAGGGATGAGTGATCGGCCAAGATGGAATTTATTACTTAGAGTGAACCGGGATAAGATCCTATACTATCTAAGTTATTCTTGATGAATAAGTACCTGGCCAGGTCAAACTCGACTTACTCGAAAAGTGTTTTGGTACTAGAAAAGAGTTTCTTATAGTAGTCGTATTTTATCAATAATTGAACTGAAGACGAGGTCATATGATTGAGGCAATTAGAGTTTGACTAAACCATGACTCTAACCAATATTAGGATCTTGTAATGAAGGGACATTTAATGCACAGTAATTATGTTCTATGGTTCTTGTGAATCTATGGAAAGCATGCATTTTTAATTGGGTAGTTGTGACATTTATACTAGGGGTCACTTACGACTTATGAGAACTAAATATGATTAATTAGGATTTTCATATTTAGCATGGAAAGGTGTTTCCATAATATTAAGTGTTAATATTATTTCTCATTGCCAATTAGACTTGAACCAAGTAAGTCACACACGTAAGAGTTGTACCAATGATAATAATTATTACTTTAATTATTAATTGAAGAGTTTAATTAATTAATTAAATTAATTAAATTAGATTTATGCATGTGCAGGGATCTAGCATATTTCGAAATCTAAATTCAAAGGTTAGGACTAATTGTGATTAATTAAATATTAATTTGGACTTAATTTAATATGCGATATTAAGTTCAAGGACTAAATTGATATTTATCTCTAATTATAGTATGAATATGGGCCATGAGATGGACCGTAAGGATTAAATGTGATGGATAAGATTTGGGCTTTATTTAAAAGTTAAATAAACCCATGATATACATGAGCGTTGTTTAAAAGTTAAACAAGCCCAATACCTTAGCCCAACTCATTAAGAGTTAATGAAGTTAAAGACTAAGGTTATACTTGTAACCAAACTAATCCAACTTATTTAAAAATGTAAGGCCACCTAAGCAAAAAGCTAGGGTTAAATGCAATGGTGGTTACCCAATTTTATAATTATTTCAGTTTGGGTATCAAACTTCAATTTGTTTCTTTTTGGTGACGTAACTTTAATTTTGTTTCTAAAAGAGTACTGCTAAAAATTTTCAGTACTCTAATTTTTTTTAAATCATTTTAATCTCTCAATCTCTTTACTTTTTCAAATTGGTCTAAAAGTTACAAAAAATTTAGAAGTTTACCTTCTCTCATACTATGTTACTACTCAAAATGAGTATGATCTTATTAAGTGGAATCAAAATAATTTATAAATTTACTCTTATTTTTTAATAAATGTATAAAAAATATGGACTGTTTTGTAAAAAAAATTAATTCTCAATCAAAATAGTAATTTTGAATTGTTCAGGTGCCAAAAGATTTTGTGATTCACTATTTTGAAACTAAATAAAAGTATGGTATTTAAAAAGATATAAATTAAAGTTTGGTGATCAAATTAAAATAAAGTTAAAGTTCGGTACCCTCTCGTATATTTGACCCCAAAAAGCTATGCGTGCATATAGTTAGAGTATAAGATACTCAAAAGCACACATGTATGTTGCTTGAGTGTGAGACACTCAAGCTATTATCATATGCATATTTTTAAATTAGTGGGTTTTGTAGAGACAACTAACTAATTCATAAGTGCTCATTCTCTATAATACACAAAATAGATATAAAAAAAAAAATCGCTCTCAAGAGTTGAGTGTTCTTCTTCTTCTTAAATTTTTATCTTGTGTAGAGAGTGATAAAGAAAAATACAAGTGTGGTGTTTGCATGTTATACCATAGCCATCATTAGTTAGGTTCAAGGTTGTACAAGAGTTGTATAACATTCTCTTCATCCATATACATCCATTGGAGGTTGTAACAAGTCCTACACATTCAAGTTTGGAGGAGTTTTAGCAAGTGCCTTAGGTCATCTTCAAGAAGAGAGGCTTGTGGGTAGTTCTCCACCATTCTTAAAATCTTATTGGAGCAACTTATATGTTTCAAGCTAGATGCTTCACATTTAGGGAGCTTGGAGCTTGTAGATCACAACCACCTACACTTTAAGAGTTTGTAAGTGTTACTATACTCTTAGATTGTAGGACTTTTGGCTTATGATGTTTTTATTGTTTGATGTTTTAAAATGTTGTCCATTGGTGCATGCTTTTAGTCATGTAAGTGTCTTGTGATGTGTTCTTGGGCTAAATGAGATTCTAGTATTCATGCAAGAGTTGCATGTGATTAAATTTTTTAAAAAATTATGCATAATCTATTTGGTTGCTATGAATCTCCTTTCAAGTGGTATCATAGCCTAAATCATAAGTTTTACATGCTAAAAATCATGATAATCGCAAGTATTGTGATTCTATATGATGTTGGTTGTAAGTATTATGACTTAAAGGTGAAAAAATGGCAAAAAAACAATCAGATTTGGCTTTTAGTCACTGTGGTGACGCCTCTGTGCCATTGAGGTGCCTCCTTAGTGGATAGAGGGTCACTGAGGCACCTCCTCAGTGGCTAAGTCACCTCCTGATCATACTGAGGTGCCTATTTTTCAGCATCCAAACAACATTTTTAACTTAATTTTTGGCTTGCAAATTGATATAACACGCAATAGTTGTATTTTATTAAATATTTGCTTGTCATACATGCAAAGAATGATCATGGGCTTAGTTTACATCTTATAGTTTGTAAAAATAATTAATTTTATTATTTTTGGTATGTAATTAAGTGTTAATTACATAGATTAAGGATGTAAATTTTTGCCTCGGAATGCCAAGGATTGAATGTAAATGGGCAAAGGTGCATTTACGCCCCTAATATTTATACTGAAGACCACATATGCCCCTTATATTTTTTTGGACTATTTAAGCATAAAATTAAGTTTTTGCTATAATTTTGGTCCCTCTGATAACGAAAAATAATTTAAGAAGTAACAGTCGTTTGTAAGTCATTGTAGGGGCTCCACAACCTTTAAAAAAAAAAGAGAAATTGTCTTTTAGTAAGGGGCATGCTTGTAAATTAAAGAAAAATTGACCAAGTTCATCTCCTATCTTCAACTTGAGCACCCATCAACAGTGATCAAGTTCTATCTGCTTCTTTCGACTAAAAAAAATTTTATCTACTTCTTCCTTGGAATACAGAGTCATCAATTCTCTTAAAAAATAAAGAATATCTCTTTCTTCCATCTCCTACCCTATACTTCCATATCTCTTCTTCTTCTTCCTCAAGAATAAAAAAAAAATACCCACCTCTCTCTCTTTCACTCTCATTCTCTTACTGATCAAGTTTTATTTCTTCTTCTCTTCAGAATGATGGGTGTGAGCTGCTTTAGGTGCTCTCATACTTCCCATATCACGAAGATCATCATCATCAGTTTATTTCCTCACAAATCTTAGAAACTATTTTTTTCCTTTTGACAATTCATTTTGGCATTTGGGTGTTTCTTAATTATTTTCTCAAGGTGGTACTGGCCTGCTGCATAATAGACCTGTATTAACAGGTATATATATATAAGAAAATATAAAAAAAAGCATGGCAAGTGGTGATGGTGGTGGTAATGAAGGTTCTGGTTCAAAATTTTCAATTTTGCTTCAAAGTCAAAGAGGTTTTGTGCTACTTCTCATCCTCTTGATGCCTTTTTCCTTTCTGGGTCTTCTCCTTCTTTATTAGTTACCCTCTTTTCAGTCTCTAGATTTATTTCCATTTTCAATTGGTTTTGTTCTTTGTTGATCTTTGTTCTACCATATCTGTATGATTAAAATAAATTCGGCCAAGCAACTACATTTACGTTTTATTATTTTTAAACATATTGGAGTACTCTGCTATTGAAAGATTGTAACTTTGAATTTGTTTTTATGCAAGCAAAGTTGATGTTTTTTGCAATCTTTATTTAAGCTAATAATGCTTTATGATAGAAAGGTTTGATTTTTCTATGTAATTGCTACAAAGGTGAAGGAATAAAGAAAGAAAATATTAACATTAGCTTTCCACAACTGAATTCAATATCTTATTGGAACCTTTTGCTGGGACTTTAGTATGCTCCTATTTTTATTGGTATTAATTTCTTTGCCTTTGTAAAGTTCTTTTTTTCTATCATTTTTCATATGTCAGGTTTTTTATCAACACTCTTCGTTGTCCTCTACCTTATAATTTGATGACAGAATATTAAGTTCAAAATCTATGATGGTCAATATATTGTCTTCTAATCATGATATGCGTCTTCTTTAGGCTCAAGATCTATAGTGAGTTTTGAGGATGTTCATCAAGTAAAGGGATCAACTCGGCTCTTTTTCCACTCATTTGAACATAAAGAGAATGGTGAAGATGATTTGGACGAGTACTTTCATCAACCTAAGAAAAAAAGGAGACTTACAGTTGATCAAGTTCAGTTTTTTGAGAAAAGTTTTGAGGTTGAGAATAGATAAACTAACAGCCTTAAGGTCAACCATTTAATCACTGTTGATCAATGAGATTTAACACCGTTGCCTTGTGCTGTTATCAGAGGGGCCAAAATTATAGCAAAAACTTAATTTTGTGCTTAAATGGTCCAAAAAAAATATAAGGGGTATATATGGTCTTCGGTATAAACATTAGGGGCGTAAATGCACCTTTCCCCAATATAAATCACAAGAGTTTTGACTTAAAGCTTGAAGTGTTCAATATGGTGGCCCATTCAACTCTTTGGTGGCATGGATCAAGGCCCATAGAGATGGTGACAAAAGAGTCTCATGGATTGAAGGCTTTTCTTAGACTAGGCCCATTTGTAATTTATTTTAAGAGTTAGAATAGCCTTAGAAAAGACCCATGATCACTCCTTATTTGTGCATCAATTTTGCATGATTTATGTATATATGTTGTAACATGCTTTATGCATATGTGATATGTATATATGAATAAATGTTATGCCATGTAAGTATAAGATATATACAATTGAAACCGGCTAATATGTAAAGTGAGACCTTAATAATAAAGACCCGAAAATTAAGTGTGTGCAGCAGTCAATTCGGTCAATAACCGAACCGAACCAAGCAAAACCGATTATCCGAATCCTCAAAAATACATAACAGAAACCAAACCGATCATCACTGAAAACTGAACCGATTCGGTTCAATTCGGTCAGTTTTTCGGTTAATTAATATTATTTTTTAAATAAAATTTTTATTTTTTTATTTATTATTTTATTATTTATTAAGCTTAATCTTTAATTATATAACTAAAAAAATATTTTTTATTTATAATTTTTTCTAATTAATATATTTTATATAATATTTTTATAATAAATACATAATTAAATCGGTCGGTTCGGTTATTTTTAGTTTTTTAAATTTAAAACCGAAATTGAACTGAACCAGTCAGTTATGTATTATCAAAACTGAAACTGAACCGAACCAAACCAATTGGAACAATAACTTAGGTCTAGGCTCTCCTACCGAAAATCTTCCAAATTAAATTTAGGTCTAGGCTCTCCATTGAAACAATCACTTACATAGTTTTGGGCTTGTATGCATCGACTATGGATATATAGGGGTGTACATAATGCCCAAGAGATTCATGTAGTGTTATTATTAAGCATGAGATGTTGTGGGTGTATGGATACACTATGGGCCAAGAATGGCCCAAAAGATTCATGTAGTGTTATTATTAAGCATAAGATGTTGTGGGTGTATGGATACACTATGGGCCAAGAATGGCAAATAGACGTACCTGAGGTTTGTAGTGTTCAAATCCATACATTCACTGATCCAATGGTATGGACCAATCCGTTCCTCACTATAAACATTAAGGGCAAAAATATATCTTTTCCCTGTTATTAAAGGTCCTCAGAAAATCCCAAAAGACCTTTACTCTTTTTTTTTTTTGGGTGAAACTCGCATAAAACCTAAAGTTATTCTAAACATAACCAATTTCTAATAAATAAATAAAAAAAACACTACCTTTTTCCAACAATACATTAACTAGTTTCCAACAACAAACATTCACCCTCTCTGGATAAAACTGAGACCAATTTTCAATAAAAATCCAAATAAATTGCCCCATCCATCAATACACTCAACATTGCACCAAAACCTCAAAATTCCACATAATACAAAAATAAAGAGCAACACCCGAGTGTTGACCTAATTTCTCTACATAGAAGGTTTAAAACAAAAAGCTCAAATTTAATTACATGATTTATTGCTAAGAAAAGTCAATGAATTACGATTCTGCATCCATAAAAAACATAAGAATTCTGTACCGGTAAAATCATATGCCTGTTTCTTTAGCACCCAACATACATATAAATATATATGCTCAACTACCAATATTACAGAATCATTTCTACAGTCTTTCTATTTGTGAATTTGTGTCAGACATTACAAGCAAAAATCAGCAATTATACTACATGATTATATGTGCTTCAATAAGCTGCAAGCAACAATTATGTCTTATTCGTGTTTGAATAAAAGACACATCATCAGTTTCTACTGGAAGCATGACATTGGCCGGCACATTGTTCTTAATTTACAGACACTTGACATGAATCCTCCACGTGGTTGCGGCAACAAAATCGCTGTTGGTACATATAAATGATTAATAATTTGAACCTAAGCCTCGTGTATGCAAGAAAAGAAACAAAAGAGTTTATACAAAATATTGAGAGGACATAGACTAATTTTGTCCTAGACGACCACCCTCCTTTCTACCACGAAACCGAACTGGCAAATCCTGTCGCCTAGCAATCTGAACATTATCATCTCGGGTAACAATTCTCAAAGGGTGAGCTTCTGTGTTGAACACCCACTCATCCAGAGAGATGACAGATGGAGGAGAAAACAAGAGGTAGAAATACTTGAGTGTCTCAGCAAGGAAGAAACTCTGCATCATGTTGTCTTTCACACCTGTGTTCACCTGAATGTGAGCAAGAGCATATTAGTACAATGAATTCTGTATCACTAGGATCCCATGCAGAAGTCATTACCAAACAAAACCATGCAAAGCTTTTGGTTGCACCAATATCTTTAGCTCATTAGGGAAAAAAAAAAAAGACATTTCCAATAGAATATGCACTAAATACGAATTAACATTTTTTTATCACCTCACCATTGGATTTAACATGTATATATATTACTCATTTTTAAGTAAATAACATGTATATTGTCAGTGAGTCCTTCAATCATTCAGGTTCTATAATTTTACAAAATGAAGTTGCCATCATATATTAATGCAATATAATAAAATTAACTAATGTGTAGAACTTAATAAAGCTCAGCTATCTCATTTCTATTTTCTGTTTTTTGTTGCCATTTTCCAGAGTCAAATTGTATCTTTGAAAAATAACATGAGAATTTCCAAAGGCTTGCTTTGTTGGGGTTAAGTAAGGCAAGGAAGTTGAAACTCCCAAGAAGTAGAGTAGGCATGCTTGTTTTGTTGTCATTATCTCTTCTACTTCCCTTTTAAGTATTGTCCCCAACTTCTCTTGCTTAGTGACTTCCCCACCAAAACCCAATAAGTGCAACTTCCCTAATTTATACAGAAATAATTAACTGAATTACCCTTAAAAGTAGACAAAAGTGAAAAGTTTACATTGACAATAGGGATATATGTGTCTTTTGTAATATTAAACTATAAAAAAAAAATTATCTTTCCTGGTTAATTAAACTTCAAACAAAACACATTAAACTTATATTCCTCGAGAAGTATATTTTCCATCAAGTATGCTTTGAGGGAAGCCCTCTAAAATGAACCAAGCAAGGCGTAAGTTGTGAAAACCTGTTTATTATATTTTATTAATATAATTTGTTTTAAAGAAAGAAAAACAAAAACAAAAAACAGATGAGAAACTGGACATCAAAGGGGCATTTAATATTTGGCATGCAAAAAATAAAAAATAAATCCAACACTGCTGATCCTTCCTCTACATACATTTATGTAGGTGTGATCTATGTTCTCAATATTCTGCCTTACCGCATGATATCAGCCAATCTACAATACCAATTCAAATTCATGCCGTTGAAATCTAACTTTGTCACTGCCTATCCAGAGTAATAAATTCCATGAACATTATGCCAAGTAACTATACGGATTTTTATATTCATGAGATTTCTTTTAAAACAAATGGAGTCCGGGAAAAGGGAGCTCTTATCATGGCATCAAATGGCTGCCAATAACTTGCCACGTTTCACATATGCATGCTAGATGAATTTTCATATTCCATTTGTATAATGGTAGAACTGTACAAGCATTCTACCCCCATATACAAGTATGCAACCAAAAGTTCAATTCAACTAAGCATTCACCCAAATTAGATCCTCCTATTTGTCCAGTGGACCAGATTTAGAGCTGCTAGGGATGGTAATACACAAATATAACACTAAAAGGGTCAACCTAAACATGACCAATTTAATTAATCATGTCAGAACTTCAAACCCAAACACATTTATAAAACAGGTTATACGACATGACCCATCTATGATCCGTTTAACAAATAAAATATATTAACGTTTAAAAATAAAAAATAAAAAATTGTTAAAATAGATAATATTTTTATATGCTATTACAAAATAATAAATAATATTTTAATAAAAATGAAAAAAATATATTTTAAATTATTTAAAATACAATATAATATACAACTATTTTATAATTTATCATATATAAAAACTTAAATTTATAAATTATTTAAGTATAATACAATATATGAATATTTTATTAATTTATAGTTTATTATATATAAAAAAATTAAATATATGAATTTATGTTACTTTATGTTCATATTTTAAATTTTTATTCATAATATTTTTTAATAATTTAAGGTATATATTTTTATATTTTAATATTTTTTAAGTATGAATATGATATCATTTATTTTAATATATATATATATATATAATAATTTAATTAAACATATCATTTCGTGTTTTAAATGGGTTAGGCAGGTTCAACCTATTTTTTACCCAAATACATTTATACCAAACCCAAACCCTTTTAACTTGGTATCATTTAAACGGGTAATGTCAAAAATTGCCAGCCCTATTGCTACATATTTTCACACCATGTCTCCCACCATTCTTATTAGATTTCACATCAAGCAAGGATAAGCAAAAAAAAAAGCTTGGGAAACGGCATCAGTATTTGGACCCAACTGTGCAACTAAACAAATAACCAGTCAAGACAGTCTATTTTATATACTTTACAAAATTTCAAATGTATCTAAGAATTGGTGGAGGTGCATGCACCAGATAGAGCACCCAGATTGATAACTAGCATGTCAACGCAAACCTAACCAAAAAAAATGGATAACCTAAGTGGTACATACTCTAAATATTTCAGATCCCTTCCAACAATTGTCTTGTAATTGTATGCATATGTTGAAAAGAAAAAATAGGCATCCAATGGGAAGATACAACATCTTTAGGAATGCACTAGGCCACAATTATAGCAACGGTAGTTTAGGATGGGATGCACAACCAAGATTGACCCTCAGCACAACTTACATCTCAGCTAGATTTCCATCCAAATAGTATATTATGGGGAAAAATAGATGAAGTAACATTCAACTCAATTTTGCCAAATGTGACTTGGGTTCAAATATTCCAGTTAAAATCAGACCAAGATGGCATTACTATAAAGGTCTCTGATCTAGTAATCTTCATACGTTAGTAAATAACCCATATGCTCAATTTTACACATGGAACACCAATGACAGGGTAAAACCACATGCCCCGGACTAAAATACATGAAAACCCAAGTTGACTGTTCAGATTATAAATCCAAATAATTCTCTGGTGATTAGAATCATATCAAATACAAATCAAAAACTAAGAACAGGCCCGCCAAAAAAGTAATACCACCATAAAACATGGGAGCAGTTGTGTTTAATAGTTGAGACCCGATTTGTATTTTGTTTTTTTTCCTAACATGTAATTGAAGTCTCCTCCAGAATTTATAAAGTCAAGATTCAAAAATGCCTTTCCCAAGGCTCCTAGCACCCATTTAAGTAATAATAGTTCAGACAAAATGAAGTGCTAAATGCATGCATACAAATGAGGATTTTTATATGTGCCTGTGTAAGGTATTGAAATGTCTTACATCCTTGAGTCCAACATATCCTGTTTCTACGCGAGAGTTCCTTTCAAATGCCTGGAAAATATTCCAACCCCATTCTTGGTATGTCTTGTTACCAGTCAAACGCCAAAGATAAAAGAGAGACTCAACAGTCTCAGGCCTCAATATGTTCCATGAAGTACCAACAGTCATGTCCTACACTTTTACAAATTTTTCATGTTAAGAGCGCAATATTTAAACCACTTCCATCTTCAAGATCCATGAGAGTATCAAACCTGGCCATGGTGAAAGAAATAGTTCTCTCCAGACAATTTTGTAGGTGTTGACTGGTAGAAATTATAACAAGTCCATGCAAGCTACACATGATAACCAAAAAGAACCCAGTTATAGGTGAAACAGATATAGCAAGTGGATCCAAAGGCTAATCTTTTAAAAAAGAGATGCACAGAGACATGGCAAAAACAGCATGGACTGGTCAAACATGTAGACTAGGTAGCGATGAATTAAACAGCATGCACAAAGTTCTCAATGACTAGAGTTTCCCAATATACTGCATTAACCACTCTTGCTTGTATTATGGATGAACTAATTGTAAAGTTCTCAATCACTGTGATTTACCCATATACTGCTTTAACCACCCTTGCTTGTATCAAGGATAAACTGATTGTAAAAGCTATATGTAGGGGTAAGGATGGTTCGGTGAGGTCCAGAGATTGGAACTCTCCATAATTAACACAGATATTGAAGATTTAAAATTGAAGAATCAAATTTTTCAGTCCTGTTCAGTTTGGATATCAAAATTTTTAGTTCAATTCAGTTTACAAATTGGTTTTCTCCGAATTAGAAGTAAATAAATGAAAATATTGTTCAAACCAAAATAAATAATTTTTAATAAATTTATTTGTCATTATCTCTTACTACTAAATTTTTATTATATATATATATTTTTTTTTTACCGAAAAGTTCTATATAATGGAAGTAAATTATTTGAATTGCTATTATTATTATTACAACAAAAACATAGTTATTAGGAAAATAAATTATATCATATTATAATTTTATTATTAAAGATGAATTTAGATTTTTCACTATAAATTATATTATAATATTTTTTAAAAGCTATTGACCAAATTAATATTTCTTTTTTTTTTGTGATTTAAAATAATTTAATTGATGAGTGCATTTCTTTTACTCAAACAATCAAAATGACATTTATTATTTTAGATTACTCGTTAAGATAGTAGGTTATCCAATATCAATTAACTGGATATAATTATTGAAATGATTCTTTATAATATATAATTATAATCCCATCAAATCAATTACTAATTAATAACTTTATATTAAATTATTAAAAATAATAAAGTTTATTAAAATAATAAAAATTACAATTTACAACCTCAATCACTAATTCTATATATATATATATATATGTATATATGTATATATATTCCCTTAAACTTTACATGATTAATCTTTGACACCTCTCAATTTTTATTAATTTCTATAACACTTTTAAACTTTTATTTTAAACCTATTTCATTCTAAATTTTCGTTTTTCAATTTTATTTAACTCATGCAATAATATAATGGACAAGCGCTTGATTTCAAACATTATTGAGCATATGAAATGTTAGAAACTAGTTTGCAAGTAATTAAATTAATGGCTAAGTACAATTTTTATCCTTGTAGTTTCGACTTGTGACAACTAAACAAAACTAGTTTTGTCAAAAGGCGAAACCACACGAATCTAATTTGTACTTTCCCCTTAAATTAATGCTAAAAGCTAAAATAAAAAAGTTGAAAAAACTCTTTTTCAATCATAATATCTTATTAAATTAAATTTTATTTTAGTACAAAAGTATTTTTGTGTTTTTATCAACATTCAATTCTAAAATATGTTGATTTGTGCATTATAGGAGTTAAATAAGTTCAAAATAAAAGTTTAAGATTGAACAGAAAATAATAAAAGTTGAGAAGTATAAAAAGTTAATCATGTGAAGTTTTAGGGGTGAAACTATGCATTTAGCTATGTGTGTGCGCATGGCAAATTGTCAATTCTAGTTTTGATCTTTGGTTCAGTATACTTCGGAAATGGTTCTTGGTTCAGAGAATCCACAAGTTCTAGACCTAAACTAAAATAATTTTCATGACAGTTCGGTTTGAAAAAAGTCAAATGGTCAATAGAGATTTTAAGTTCTAAAGATTTTCAGTTCAATTTTTAGGACGGCCCGAAATCTCCACAATTCGTACTTAACCCTAGATATATGGTTTCAAAGAGAAAAGTAGCTAATGGCAAACTAGTTTTCTTTCTTCAAGTTTCCTATACTTGCATAAGAGGCTGCTTCCATCCGGGTTGGCAAGCTTTCTCCAAGTAATGTTTTTAGACAACAATAACGGTGATGCCAATAATAACAGAAGAAATATGAGAATAACAATGAAGAAATATTTTTTTTAGGTCTTAAATATGAGTACAACCTATTTATGCAAAATTTTAGAATTAATATATATTTGTTGATTGCTAGAATCATGCTACTATTGACGTACTATAGATCAGTCCTCGTTGACTTGTTATATTTACTACAACCTAGGTTGCACGAAAATGTTCGAAAGCCGGCATTTCGAAAACATTCCCATGTCAAAAATGGTCAGAAACAGCCCTGATACGTATCACAGGCACATCTGCAAATTGAGAAAAATGGAAAATGCAAATCCTTGCCAGAAATGCATTTTCCCTAAATTCTTTAAGGAAAAAATCAAAATTAAGAAGAAAAAGGAAAACAATACCCAAATCAAAAAGGAAACAATACTCAAATTGAAAAAGTACATAGTACCCAAATCACAAGAAGAATAATTGATTAATATAAATATAGTCAATCAAAAAAAAAAATTCATAACCAATGTCAAGAGAAAAATTTATCATGCTATGAAAGAAAAGAAGGAGTCGTCTTTGTTTAATCTGTTTTTTAGTTGAGTGAAGTATTAGTAAGCTTCATTTTCTTCTTATTGCTTTACTTTTTCCTATAGGTAAAACGTATATACTTCAACCAACTACCAAACCATCCTTGATATTTTAGTTAGTTAACAAATTGATTCTTATTTTAATTATAAAGAAAAAAATTAATTAAAATAATTCTATTTCTTAAAAAATTATATTTGAAACTCACATTTATTTATAATTTATAAAATTAAAAAAATTAATAATATATTGTATTGATATACATATTTAATTATAAATTGTTGTTTTTTTGGTCATTTTAAAATTTAATTTTTTTTGTTAAATTTATCAAACTTCAATTGTGTGTGTGTGTGTGTATATAATTCATGTTTATTTTATACTTTATAAAATTAAAAAAAAACTATCAATATACATATTTAATTATACATTATTATTTTTTGGTAGTTTTGAAATTTAATTTTTAATTATTATATTACATCCAAAATACCTTAATTTGTATATTCTTTAAAGTCTAGTAAGCAAACATGTTGTTACAGTGCTAAATGAAAAGGGGAAAAAAGACTAGAAATAAAAAAGAAGAAAAAGATTTAACAAAAAAATTAGTACAACCAACATTAATACCTCCTCTGCAAGAGATAACATTTTTGCAGCATTATCAGTGTCGTAACCGGAAGATCCTAATGCCAACATGCCAGGAGCAAAACAGGCCAATTCATCCATCTGCATGCAAAAGGATATAAAGCACTCACAGCAACTTAGTCATCAAATATTCTAGAGATCATCAAAATATGTACCTTGTCTGACATCCTATTTCCGTTCTTCTCACATAAGTATGTAAAAGATGAAGGTGTTGTTTTCCGGACCAAGCTTTGCAGCCCTTTCATTGATGTCTCCCACATATTTCTGTATGTAATATTCATTGACACAAATTTTATCAGAAAAGAAATTCATTCAAGATTTTCCAAAAGCAAAAGATTCAGTCAAGATTTTTCAAAATAACATTATGGTGTGAAGAGTTTGACAATTATGATGATGAAAATGACAATAATAAGGGCTCACCTAGTGCACATAGTGCTCACTAGCTTAGTTCAGTTGTAGGGGATGTATGCAGCCTTGCCCTTGCATTTTGGCAAAAAGGCTATTTCCACCCCTCAAACCTGTGACCTTGAGGTCACCAAAGGAGCAACCTTACCAGTTGCACCAAGGCTCGCCATAATGAAAATGACAATGATGAAAAAAAATCTAGATATTAGGAAAGAATGAAACCAACAATCTTCATCCTAAATTAACTTTTAACATCAATTTGCTAGAGTTTTCCATGCATCATGATTTGACCATACAACATAAATAGGAACTGCAATTGTGTGATGTAGTATGTTATTATATAGACTAAAATCAGCAGAGTTACTAATAAAACCCAAAAGAACAAAAAAAAAAATGAGAATATTGTTTTTGATGGAAACAATATAAATGGTAAATATGGAAAAGATCAAGTATGACAAAATAATAATAACATTACAGTAGGAAGGGATGCCACTATCTGCCATGTGTAGTTGTGTGTGTATCAGTGTATGTGACAACCACTTTTTTACATCTTTGATTTTTTTTTCTAGGAAGAGATAGATTGCTTTAAATTTTATTTCTTTCACAAATGTGGTAGGCTTGTAATAATTAAATAGTGAGCTGGAGACTATCATGACTAGTAGACTCAGACTGCAATAACAGATAACAGACTAATTTATTGCTCCTTTAATCACTTGGTATTTCATTTCCCATTCACTCCATTTCCTCTCCCTAGGACAGAATTATTTAAGGTCATCTCTATCAGTTTGGGATTTTTCAGAATTGGCAATAATGATGTGGTTAACACCAACACCTGACAAGTGGTGGCACCTGCGCATGGTGAAACAGTTCTGCACAGATGGCATGTACATAGATTGAAATATACTTGTTGGAGAATATATCCCACATTGAGAAAGTATAAAAGTTTGAGTGGCTTATAAGTGGTGTAGATTGGGTCTTAACACAAGCCAATTGGTTTTGTGTTACATGGGCTCAACCTCATTTATAAGTCCACATGTGTGTTAATGGGCCAACACTCTCCGGGCCCGTGGATTTCTTAACAATACCCATGCTAATCATGTCAATTAGAAAAATATATTATTACCTGTAATTCTTTACAGCTTCTGTTTTGTTCCCTTGTATCCAAACTTTGAGTAAATATTCATAAAAACTGCAAGAAAAACAATATGAATATTGGCAGGCAGGTGACAGATATGACAACCATCTATTTTGGAACTATAACAATTAAAGAAATAGAGAAATGTTAAAACATTTTTTAAAATAACCACCTCGAAAGTTGGAAATTAAGTTATAGCTTCTAGCCTTCTACTATGACAAGAATTTGTGGTCTTGTGTCCCAGAAATTATCCATTCTGAATATTACAAAATGGTCGTGGCCATCAAAGATGAGAACTTAATTTCTTAGTTTTCAAGTCACATCTAAGGCAAAGAGACATTGCAAGAAATTGAAAAAATGACAATACGCCAAAACTACAATGAATTTAATGATCTACTCTGATTTATTATTTATCAATTCTCTAATTAATTCCATTTATTTTACATTGGGAATTAAGTAAATTTCATGAGGGAAAAAATGTAAAAAGCAACAAATGGTTTGTTATTTATGCAAAAACCTCAAATACAAAAAGTAAGGCAGGTCACAAGATACTATCATGGAAAAACTTTTAGTTAATTACTATTGTACAACAGCGCCTATAGAAATGACATTCTCAAAGAGTATTATTAGATGCTGCCCTTTACACTAAGCATGACAGCTAATACTTAAAGCCTTCCAAACAAGAATTCTACATGTTCCCCGTCTTCTAGATACAGCTAGCAAACATCCATAATCTTACTCAGTTTAAAGTGTCAATACCTATCACCCATGGCACCAAACGTTATCACCGAATACGAAGAAGTTCCAGTGTGAGGATTAATATATATGGGAAGCAAACCATCAGCTGGAAAGGTTTTATGAAGTTCTTTGATGACATTCTCAACCTGAAATAGCAGCATATAGACAAGTTGCAGAGAGCACATACATGCAGAAAACACAAGAAAAATCTTGGACTCTACATCCATAATCATCATGCTATTTAAGGGAGTCATCTCTAGCACAAAAAATAATTGCAAACTGATGGAGGATAGCTGTTGCTGGTAGCATTCCGGTCCAGACCACAAATAACCACAATATAATGGATACCTTCAGCTGGTACTTGGGATCTTGTGTCCTTTGAGATAAAGCGATAAATTCAAGCTGCTCTGTTCCAGAATCTGCCAAGATACTATTTCCCTAAAAGCACAAAATTCCTAAAGTTAAAAACTGTAAAAAAAAAAAAAGAAAAAGAGCTAATGTCTAAATGATGTTCATGTATCTCAACATAGAGATCCACAAAAAAAAATAAATATCGAAACATAATTTGCAAATTTCTCATCACACAATTCATGGTTTTTCCAAAAACTCAGATGCTGCTATTAATTTCGATTGCAAGTTGTTCAGACAATATGGAATAAGGCTTACAAGCACCAAAAGCAGAATATCATGGTTCGAAAAGCTTTACCGAACAGAAAATTGAGAGCTCTAAGAAAATAAAGTTTATCGAGTCATAAAAGTGATCAAACATACAATATTCATTTTGGTGAAGTAATTATACTATGTGTTGGAGAATATAAATACATCCCATATTGGAAAAATATGAAGAGTTAAAGTGGCTTATAAGTAGTGTAGATTAGGCCTTAACACAAGTCAATTAGTTTTCTGTCAGATGGGCTCAACTCCATTTATATGTCCATATAAGCATGTGTGAGCCAACACTCTCAAGGCCGTGGAGTTTTCTAACATTATGGTAATGCAATATGCAAGTAAGCATGTTCAATCTTCAATTTTATTCCTTGACTAAATTCAATAACCTCATAAGACATCTAGGACAAATCATATCATCTTGGTGTAGTAATTCTACCGTGGTTAAGTAATGTGTAGGAAAGCATCCTTTAATTGCATTCCTTAACTAAAGTCAACCAGCTCATAAGACTTCTAGGACACGATGCATGTGAGCTTAGTAGAAGGGATAAAGGTTGGAAAGTGATTCAAGTTAATTACCTAACTTTGTCAAAAAGTGCACTCATTTGAACACATTAACTTCCTGTTATTTCTTAAGGTGCATTCTATGGTTACTTTGTTTTTTACAAAGTAAAATATACTTTGTCAATCACCACCATTGGATGATGAAATACACTTTCATCCTATGGTGATAAACACAAAGTTAATCAAAAGTAACTATAAAACCAAGTAATCATAGACTTCCAAACAAAGTGAAATTAATTAAACTTCAATTGCATTCCATTTCCTCACCTTCATTTAGTTCCCTTAAGACTAGGCCTGGCCACAGGCCTGTTTAGGCCCGGAACCGGCCTAAACCGGCCCAAAACCTTGGGGGGACCGATTCAGGGCCGGTTCCTCCCCATATAGAACCATGAACAGGCAGTTTCAATTCCGAACCAGAAAATATATATATATCATTTATAGTACTTTATGGAATAAATTTATGAAAGAAATATTAATTTGTATTTTAAATATATTTTGACTAATTTATCTTATTATAGCAAATCTTAAATTACATGGAAACTACACATTTGAAAATTTACTCATAAGGAAATATATTATTTATTTCATAAATAATAGTCAAAATGGAAAAAAATCTTAATTATAGCAATTGCAAAACTTCTTTAAATATAATGGAAACAAATCAATCTATATATACATACATTATATATATACACACACACACACACACAACTATCATCTATAGTAATTTATGAAATAAAAATTGATTTGTTTCTATTTTAATTTTTATTAGATACCATATAAAAATCTCTTAATTATATGATTTCATTTATAGTAATTTGACCCACTTTGATTTTAAAATTAATTCATCCACATAAAAGTTTCTTAAGTCTAAATTATATTATTTAATTTGGAGTCAAAATCAAACAGGCCGAACCGGAACCAGCAACGTGAACCGCCCATTCCTGTTCATGAACCATGGCCACCCCCACTTAAGGCTCCCACCATGGTAGAAAATTTAATTTCTAAGTACCACATCATAGCCCATCTTTTGCTCTCTTTCATTGGAACAACAATTTAAAGAAAAAGAAAAAACAAGGATACATAGTTAGCAAAGTACAATAGATCATAATATAAAGATAATAGCAACTAAAGCTCACACTTTATTTAAATTTTTGTTGTATTTTACAATAAATAAATTAAATTTTATTTGTTAAGCTCTTTCTTTCTGACCAAATGCAAGTGAATAATAAGCTAAACTTCATATTCAAACTAAAATCAGGAAACATAATTACTATCTATCTAATTAATTTTACAACTAACTCTTATAGTTAGAATCTTCAGTTTTTCTTTTAAAATATAATAACCACAAACAAAAAGTCAATGACTAAAACTATAATATGGGTGAAGAAATAACCCAAAGTGATGTCAACCACCCATGTCTAGACAATAAGAATAGGTTGATGAGAGCTCTAACAGTCACAACCATCTTTTTTTAATCACATGTTATATGGAATATTTTAGAAAACATTTTAGGTAATTTGGTGTAAAATGGCTTTTCCCCTCCAACCTAAAAAGACTTGCTGCAAAATTGCATCAAATATATTTATTAAGGGAAAGACCAGAAAACTATTTGAGAAGATGCAATACTGTGACTATTTGGAGAGTAATGCTATAAAATTGATAAATTTATCCATCTGTAAAGTTAGATCTAGTAGGATACTCTTTTTGGCCTCCTTACAGCTTTCTACTTCAAAGATTTATGACATCTAATATCCCAGAATCACTGGAGATACTTTGTAATACTAACTATTTTGCTTCACTTTGTTAGTATCTTTAAAGAAGAGTGGCTATTCCTCATTGTAATTATTTTCCTTCGCCTGAAAAAATATATATTTTTATTTGAGAATTAATTTGACAAAATTATTTTTCCTTTTATTTACCAAATATAAAAACCATGTAAGGCTACATCCATGTCTTAATCCATAATGTTGAACTACTAAGACTTGAGACCTTTTCAGCATATAGATGTTCCAATGGAACTGTTAAGACTTGAGACCTATTTGACCTAAAAATAAGATAAAATAATCAACATTGCATGCATATGACAAAGAGTGCAATGTAAAAAAGAACTTCAATTTTAAAAGTGAACGAACAACCAAAGCTTACCCCTGTCCACCGAGGGTTGTGTGCATTTCCATGTGCTAAGTTAATTGTGTTATAAGGGATTCCTGAAGGTGTATCCCATGCAGGCAGTAGCCTATCAGCAATATCTCTAGCCTTTTCAAGAAAAACTTTATCACCAGAGAGATCGTACGCACTAAGAAGCCCTCCTACAACTCTGGATTCAAGCAGAGAGGAGAATGATGAAGCAGAGCACATCACAAATATTCTGCAGTTGCAGTCTAACATGAGAACAAACAACAATAAAAGGCTAAAACCTTGTGGTGCAACCTTATGGTTGTCTCAAAGACACTAGCCTCATAGTTCTTGTTAAAATCCAATGAGTTTGCAACCCACCTGCAATAATGTATCATTGAGCCAATTTATCAATTCTATAATATAGGAAAAAGAAATACTGCAGATGATTGATCAGATTAAAAACCTTTATGATTGCTGCTTCTGAAAATCTTAACAATAAGTACTTTACATAAGCACACATGCACTTTATAATGTCATGCATACAGCTTAAAAACAACTGTAAAAGATAAAAATCAATAACGTGAATGTAATTTTAGAAGATTTACTCACCCTTTAGCTCTTTGGAATTGTTCATGAAGACCCATTATAAATAGTGTATCAAGAGAATCTATTAAAGTTGCACCAAGTCCGCCAAAGCTATCAACGCCATTCCGTGTTTGTGGCTGTTATAATATTAGAATCAAAATTGACTTATTAGTGACAGATATTAGATATACAAAGAGCTGAGAAAATATCAATGCTACAGAAATAAAGACATTAGCAACTTAAACCATGAAAGAGTGATTATAATATCTTGAGCCATAACAAAACAGCCAAATGAGGAAGGAAATAGTGCGCATGTTCATACACATTCAGACATCCAAGTGAACATGACATCATGAAAAAATTCCCTTTTATTTGCCTGCATTACAAATTCCATACGAAAATATAATAGAATCCGTTTTACAACTTTTTCAATTAACAAAAAATATTTGCAATTGTGAATTTATATCAAAGATATCACTGAAATTCTTTATTGTGGCTGTTATACAATCAGACTTGACTTACTAGTTACAGATTTTAGATCTGTAAGTGACAAAATACATAAAGATACCAGGGAAGCAGAGATACTGGCAACTAAGAACCATAGAACATTAATTAGAATATTTCAGAAGAACATAACAGAACGAGCCAGTTGGGGAAGTAAATGTGTGCATGCATGTATGAACATTTACAAAGAGAGACAGAGAGAAATTTGAACATGATATTAATGAAAAAATAAATCCCTTCTCTAAACCAGCATGATAAATTTCAAATGCGAATAAAATAGGAATATCTTTTACAGCTTTTATATTAAAAAAAAAGGAAACATTTGCAATAATGATTTTCACCAATCTTAACTCTATAATTCATTAGAAGAATCACCTATACATTTTGACACCTAGACTAATAATGGACCAACTTTTAAATCTTGGATGGAAATTTCATTTACATGTTTCTCTTTGTAGACAGGGTGGAAAAGCCCTGCAGCGAAAGCAGTTGGGATGCAATGCAGCTAAAAGTATAGATATTGTTTATTGTATAGTTTATATATATGAGTTACATCAAAGATGTTCTAGTGTCATAACCCCCTCTGTAATAGCCATAAAGCGAAATTTCGTAGTAAAAAAAAAATTCTGAGATTTCATTCAGTTCTGCATATCATGAATAAAGAACTAGGAATCATAAAGCTTTAACCCAACATTCATTTTTCTTACAATTGTCACCGCCATATCCGAAATAAAGAGGGACATTTTTTGAACAAATCATTCCATTGGCTTAAATTTGAAGCTTCTTTAATTGAATTTAAAACTGTAAATGAGCATATTTAAGAAGATATAATCAGCTATAACAATAAATAGAATAAAACAGAAGACCTGGAGCTCATCATGACCCCAAGCGTACTTCTCGTAGCAAGTCCAAGCATGAACCATTGCCTCTTTCACTTTCTCTCTTCTTTCAATACTAACAGGATCATCTTCCTCCTCATACTTCTCCAGTTGCCTCTTTAAATCCTCAACCTCACTCTGTAATTGTCCTAATTCTTCATTTAATTTTGAAACTTTTACCTGATAATTATCATTTCAATAATCAACAACAACGATAACAATCAACATACAATAAAATAATAAATTCAAATAGCTTAGCTTGGCTTAGATTACCTGGTGTTCTAGAGCAAGAGATTGGCGGTCCAAAAGGAAGAAAGTGAGGGAGACGAATCCAAAGATGAAAATTGCAAGTCGATTGGGTCGGATCGACCATCCATTTTTATTTTTAATATTATTTGAAACTAATAAAGATGAAGATGATTTCTTCCCCATTTTTACGTTTATACAGATGCAATTGGAGAAACATACAAACCACAAATCACAATGAATCTATTACTTTGCTTCGGGCTTTCATAATTTCAAAAGGCGCAAGTCTCCTCAGGTCAACTCAATTAACCCAACCAAAAAGACATTGGAAATTCCGTATCATTGTATGAAGTCAGTTTTGGACTTTTCCATGTCTGAGCTTATAAGGCCCGGTTTGGATTAGTTGTAGCTTGCTGTTGCTGTTGTTGCTGTTATGGTTAAGTTAGATGTTGCTATTGCTGTTGTTAGTAATTACGTGTTTGGATTAGCTGTTGAAATTGTTGCTGTTACGATATAAAATTACCAATAAGAACAACTTATTATTTAAATTTATTTGTATGTATATTTAAAGATTATTATGATGTTAAATATTTTTCAAACACATAAATATATATTTATGTCAATATAAATATATTAACAAAAAAATATCATAATATAAAAAGTTAAAAAATATCAAATGAATGATAAATAAAAATATATAATTTACCCAATAAAATAAATTTCACAATAAAATTTTAAAAAAAAAGTATGCTACAGTGCAGTGAACAGTATTTACTTTTTTCCATGCAAATTTCATTTCATGCAAAATTTCATTACAAATTTACTTTTTTCACTATTTTTAATTATCTATTCCGACTCCGATCTCAAAACGGATTGCGTTAGAAAATTCTACATAATTTTCTCTTCCTCGTGGTATATTTTTTTTCAAAAATACCATAATTTTTTGACAGTGTGTGAATAGTTTTATTCATCAAATTACCATTTTTGACGTCCGTATCCGAAACTGTTTACGACATAAAATTCAACATAATTTTCTCTTCCTCGTGGTATATTTTGTTTTCTAGAATACCACAATTTTTTGACAGTATATGAATAGTATTATTCATCAAATTAACATTTTCGACGTCCGTTTCCGAAACGGTTTATGACATAAAATTCAATATTATTTTCTCTTTCTCGTGGTATATTTTATTTTTAAAAATATCACAATTTTTTGACAGTATATGAATAGTATTATTCATCAAATTATCATTTTTGACGTCCGTATCCAAAACGGTTTATGACATAAAATGCAACATAATTTTCTCTTCCTAATGCTATATTTTTGTTTTCTAAAATACTACAACTTTTTGACAGTGTATGAATAGTACTATTCATCAAATTAATATTTTCGACGTCTGTTTTCGAAACGGTTTATGACATAAAATTAAACATAATTTTCTTTTTCTCGTGTTATATTTTTTTTTCAAAATACTATAACTTTTTAATAGTAATATGTAAAATTGGTGTTGTGTTGAGAAATAATTAAGGGTAGTGGAAGGAAAAAAAATGAAACGCTGTCATAATTTTCTAACAGCTCCAATTTGGAGCTGTTAGAATGTTGCGTTTCTTTGAAAAATAAAACGCCGAGAAAAGCTGAGAAAAGCTCAACCAAACGAATTGTTGAAATTTTTTTACTAAACGCTGGATGAAACATCCAACTAAACGGACCCTAAGGCGTTGCTACAGGCTCTTTGCTATCCACAGATGTAGGTAAAAGTAGAACCAGTAGTTTTTTTTTTTTACCTAAAAGCGCAGCCATTCTAATTTTTAAAAAATAAAAAATAAAAGGCATAAAAAATTCTTGAATTTTCAATCAATAACTTAGGCCCCGATTGGATTAGTTGTATTTATTGTTGTTGCTGTTGCTGTCATGGTTAAATTAGTTGTTGTTGTTGTTGTTGCTGTTATTAGTAATTACGTGTTTGGATTAGCTGTTGAAATTGTTGCTGTTACAAATTGAAATACCGATAAGAACAACTTATTATTTAAATTTATTTGTATGTATATTTAAAGATTATTATGATGTTAAATACTTTTCAAATATATATAAATATATATTTATGTCAATATAAATATATTAACAAAAAAATATCATAATATAAAAAGTTAAAAAATATCAAATGAATTATAAATAAAAATATATAATTTACACAATAAAATAAAATTCACAATAAAATAAAAACAGTATACTACAGTGTAGTGAACAATATTTACTTTTTTTTTACTATTTCATTTTCATGTAAAATTTCATGTAAAATAAAATTCATAATAATTTACTATTTCATTTTCATGCAAATTTACTTTTTTTCACTATTTTAATTAATTATTCCAACTCTGATTCCGAAACGGATTGCGTTAGAAAATTCTACATAATTTTCTCTTACTCGTAATATATTTTGTTTTTAAAAATACCACAAATTTTTGACAGTGTGTGAATAGTACTGTTCATCAAATAACTATTTTCAATGTCCGTTTTCGAAACGGATTGCGTTAGAAAATTCTACATAATTTTATCTTCCTCGTGGTATATTTTATTTTATAAAATACTACAACTTTTTGACAGTGTGTGAATAATACTATTCATCAAATTACCATTTTCGAAGTTCGTTTCTGAAACGGTTTACAACATAAAATTCAACATAATTTTTTCTTTATCGTGGTATATTTTATTTTTAAAAAACTACTATTTTTTATAGTAATGCAAATTTACTTTTTTTCACTATTTTAATTAACTATTCCGACTCTGATTCCGAAACGGATTGCGTTAGAAAATTCTACATATTTTTTTCTTACTCGTGATATATTTTATTTTCAAAAATACCATAATTTTTTGACAGTGTGTGAATAGTATTATTTATCAAATTACCATTTTCGAAATCCGTTTTTAAAATGGATTACGTTAGAAAATTCTACATAATTTTTTCTTCCTCATGGTATATTTTGTTTTATAAAATATCACAACTTTTTTACAATGTATGAATAGTAATATTCATCAAATTATCATTTTCGACGTCCGTTTCCAAAATGGTTTACGACATAAAATTCAACATAATTTTCTCTTTATCGTGGTATATTTTATTTTTTAAAATACTACAATTTTTTATAGTAACATTTCATTTTCATGCAAAATTCACTTTTTTTACTTTTTCATTTTCATGTAAATTTATTTTTTTTCACTATTTTAATTAACTATTCCGACTCCGATTCCGAAACGGATTGCATTATAAAATTCTACATAATTTTCTTTTACTCGTGATATATTTTGTTTTCAAAAATACCACAATTTTTTGACAGTGTGTGAATAGTACTATTCATCAAATTACTATTTTCGACATATGTTTTCGAAACAGATTACGTTAGAAAATTCTACATAATTTTCTCTTCCTCATGGTATATTTTATTTTATAAAATACCATAATTTTTTTAACAATATGTGAATAGTACTATTCATCAAATTACCATTTTCGACGTCCGTTTTTAAAACGAATTGCATTAGAAAATTCTACATAATTTTCTCTTCCTTATGATATATTTTATTTTATAAAATACCACAACTTTTTAACAATGTGTGATCCGAAACGGTTTATGACATAAAATTCAACATAATTTTTTGTTTCTCGTGGTATATTTTATTTTTTTAAATACCACAATTTTTTTATAGTAACATGCAAAATTGGTGTTGTGTTGTAGATAAATTGGTTGGTGTTAAAAAATAATTAATGGTATAGAAAGAAAAAAAAAATAAAATGCCTTTGGAACGTTCCAACAGCTCCAAATTGGAGCTGTTGGAATTGAGCGTTTCGTTTGGATATTGAACGCTCACAAACACTGTGAGCCACCAAAACAAACGTATTGTTTATTTTTATTTGCTAAACGTTAGGCAAAACGTCCATCCAAACGGGCTCTTAAACTTAAAAAAGTATATCAAATTTCATAAACTTTTAAAAATAGTTTAAATAGATTTTTTTTAATATTTATTTAACATATGTTAAATTTTAATTTTTAAGACTATAAAAGATAAAAAAAAACTCTTAATCTTTAATGAAAGAAAAAGAGTAGAAATCACTAACCTTTTTCTCCTACAGCGGAATACGTAATAGATTTGATGATCAAAGCCTCAACTACTAGAACAAAGGCCGTTGTTTTCACGATCTAAATATCACCGAGTTGAAGAACAATGGGAGAAGAACTTTCTATGTAGAAAGCGTATTTTTGTTGTTATGTATATGTTGCGAGTTCTACGTACAGAACATAAAACTCATTCCATATTAAAAATAGGTAAAAGTACAGTTTTATTTGGATTCTTTAATATCCAAATTCAAATCTCAAACTAAATTATTATTTAGATAATATATCAAATTATCTAAATTTTTTTGAATTTGAAAGTGGATTAAGGCATGGGTGTCCATAATTCAACATCTCATACTCGCACATGACTGAACATATTCAGTCTTCATCCCGTCCATACTGATAAATATATCGTGCGACCAACATATAATGAGAGCACTTATATTATACACTTGTTAGAGATGTATAGCGTCTCGATAATAGATTCTATATCTTGATGTATGCCTTACTCCAGATTACTTCTTTACATTCATTGCTATCTTTTAATCTCTTAGCAATATTCTATGTCCATTATTATGTATGCACCACTTATGGTACTCATAATAGGCTAGCCAGTGAACAATAGAAACATTGAATGTAGTCTATCAGTAATCTTCCCCTCATACACTATTCCTATCATATGGCTTAACTCGTTTATCTAGTTAATTCCTCTAGGCCGTATCTCTCATGATCTTTCAGAGATTTTTCTAAAACAACCACATCAAACCATAGTTTAAAAATATGCCCCAGGTGTTAAAGGTAGATTTCCAAAAACCATATGTTTATGGAAAGGGTCTCACTAGGGAAGGTTGAGATCATTTGATTATTTTTGTAACTTCTCATCCCCGGTCGGCTTTCGCACATATAGTATGAATCATGCGTTATGGTGTTCATTGTTTTCTTAAAAAGAGTGCATGTTTCAAAATAAATTATAATCATATATTTAACACTATATAGAAGCTACATATTCAGGTGCATCTCAGTGCCAAACTTTAGTACTTAATTGAGGTTACTTCTGGCCATAAAGATAAAATTAAAAAGAATTACCTTTAATTCTTCTTTTAAAGATTACATAAATCTACTTACAAATCATGAAATGAAATGTAAGATTTTATCTTGCACTTAAACTATAACTTATCTAATTCTTAAGCAAGACGACATATGTATATTAAACGGGCTCTCGTAACTCCCTTGTCTATTTAAAATACTACCTTATCCTAATCTTTGTTAAACCTATTTAACAAAATTAAGGTAAACACCCATGTAAGTGGGTTACTTCTCTGTCCAACATGCTTTAAATGTCATATACATTTAATACTAACACTTTGTGTATTGCCGAATGAACATCTATATATTTATTGAAAATAAACATATAACAAATCATGTTCAAATTACATGATAAGCAAAGTACTATCTAAAATCTACGCAAACTAAAACATTTAATGTGCCTCTCAAACACATCTCTAGTGACAACCTTTATCAATGGATTTGCTATCATATCATGCGTAGAAATATACTTTAAGTTTACCTCTCCTCGTGCAACCATGTCTTTAACATAATGATACTTGATGTCAATATGCTTAGTCTTACTATGGAACTTGGGATCCTTAGTATAAGCTATTGACGATTAACTATCACTCAAGATTGTCACAGGTTCTTCAGAGGAAGTTACTTTAGGATGGTCTAGGAATCTTTTAAGCCATACTCCCTCTTGGACAGTACTTGAGAATGCAATGAATTCAACTTCCATTGTTGATAAGGCAATACATGTTTATTTCTTGCTACTCTAGGAGATGACAGAATTACCTAATAAGAAAATAAAGCCAGATGTAGATTTCCTCTCATCTATGTCTTTAACCCAATTAGCATCTGTGTATCCTCTCAATTGCAGATCCTTTCCTTAATAACACAGCGAGTAGTCCACAGTTCCTTTCAAGTATCTCAAAATCCTCTTAACTACCTTCCAATATGCTTCACCTAGGTTGGACTGATATCTACTTATTATCCTAACAGCATAGCAAATATCAGGTCTTGTACACAACATTGCATACATAAGACTTCCAACGGTTCTTACATAAGGAACGTTCTTCATACGTTCAATCTCTTATTGTATTTGGGAACATATTCTTTTACTAAGGGTCTCTCCCTTAGCTATAGGGTTACTTATGGGCTTGCACTACTAGAATATAATGATTTACCGACAAAAATTAGCAACGAACAATTTTCTGTCGCTGATTACCGACGGATTAGCGACGGATGATTAAATTACCGACAGATTACTGACGGATAAAATTTCTGTCGCTAAAATCTACCAAAAATTTTCTGCGAAAAATTAACACCTGATTTAGCGACGGATTGGTGATGGATTTTCGTATCCGTCACTAATTCCCGACGGATTTTTAATTCCGTTGGTAATTTAGCGACGGATTTTAAATTATTCGCTAATTAGTGACGGATAAGAAAATCCGTCGCTAAATTGCTAACATTATTTAAAAAAATTATTAATTTTTGGTATTATATGAATAATTCCATTAATTTTATTAAAAACTATAGTAATAAATTTTAATATTGAATAATATAGTTCTAATTTTTGTATTAATATAATAATTCTATTAATTTTATTAACTACTATTTATTATGTTATTCCTATAATATATTATATTAATTAAAATTTATAATTTAATATATAATTAAAAATATAAAATATAATTGATTTTTAAGTAATTTTATTACAAAACTACATAATTTTGATTTTAATGTTATTAAATGAAATATAATATGTTTGAAAAAACTAATGTATAATGTTAGTCCCATTAGTTTTAGTATTATTATATGATTTTAAGACTAATATTTATAAGACTATGTAAAACTAGTTCTTGTATTAATTATTAAATATTAATTAATTGCTAACTATTGAGTATTAATTATAGCTAAAATGCTTAGTGAAAAACTATGTACACAGTTTAGTATATAATACTATAAGTATTATAGTATAGGCATCAATAAATATTTATTAATATAATAATAAAAAATAAAACTGAATTATAAAAATACGTCATTTCTTCACTCACCAGCCACTTAAATTACAAATTATCGACTACTAGAATACTAAAATATAAATAATTTCAAAACTATATAATTTTGTATAAGTCCTTATATAACTCATTTAATCTAATTAGTATAAATTATTTTTTTTATTAAGTCTAATTATAAGATTAAATAAATATGTATGTACAATATTAGTTTAATATTAATTAGTAAGTAAATAAAATT
>CATIWO010857781.1:0-13530 GCA_949673435.1 Macaranga tanarius | reverse complement strand
TATTGCCAATTTGCCACCTCCAATGTGTGTAAAAGATATAAGGAGCTTTCTTGGACATGCATGTTTCTAGAGAAGATTCATACAAGATTTTTCCATGATAGCAAAGCCATTATGCAAGCTACTTGCCAAGGAGGCTATTTTTGAGTTTGATGATGCATGTATGGATGCATTTAGGACTTTCAAGAAGGCTCTTACATCAGCACCGGTATTGTAACCACCTAATTGGGAGCAACCATTTGAAATCATGTGTGATGCGAGTAACTTTGCAGTTGGGGCTATTTTGGGACAAAGAAAAGAAGGCAAGCCTTATATGATTTATTATGCTAGTAAACTACTTAATGATGTTCAGATTAATCATACCCCTACGAAAAAGGAGTTACTTGCTATTGTTTATACATTTGATAAGTTTAGAGCATATCTTATGGGGCAAAAAGTCATTGTGTATTCCAACCATGCTGCCCTAAAGTATCTTCTAAGTAAGAAATATGTAAAACTAAGGCTCTTAAGGTGGATTCTAATACTTCAAGAGTTTGATTGGGAAGTAAGAGATAAAAAAAGGAAGTGAGAATCTTATTACGGACTATTTATTAAGATTAGATCGAGAGGGATTGAACAAGAGTGATGACGGTGTCTCCTTACATTAGCTTCTAAAGAACTTCTATAGTTTGCGGATTTTGCAAACTACCTTATTAGTGAAGCTTTACCTTATGGGTTAGATTTTTGGCAAAAGAAGAAATTTTTGCATGATAGTAAGTTTTACTATTAGGAGGAACCTTTGCTTTATAAGATATGTGGGGATGGTTTGATTAGAAGATGTATCCCTCAAGATGAAATACAAAATATTTTGAGACATTATCATTCCTTGGATGTAGGCGGACACTTTGGTGCATCAAAGATAGCTTCTAAGGTACTTCAATATGGTTTTTGGTGGCCTACTTTATTTAAGGATGCTAGAGAATTTGTGCTTAAATGTGATAGATGCCAGAGAATGGGTAATTTTTCTAGGAAATATGAGATGCCTTTGAAAGGAATTCTTGAAGTAGAGATTTTTGATGTTTGGGGTATTGACTTTATGGGTCCTTTCCCTAGTTCTTTGGGCAATAAATATATATTGGTTATAGTAGATTATGTCTCTAAATGGATAGAAGCAATGGCTACTATTACTAATGATGCTAAGGTTGTTAAAAAGATGCTTAGTAAAATTATTTTTCCCAAGTTTGGCACCCATAGAGCATTAATTAGTGATGGTGGTTCACACTTTTGTAGTCATATAATTGAAACTCTTTTGAAGAAGTATGGAGTTACACACAAAGTGGCTACTCCATATCACCCACAAACAAGTGGGCAACTTGAGGTGAGTAATAGAGACATCAAATGGGTCTTAGAGAAAATGGTTTCTTCATTAAGAAAGGATTGGGCATTGAATTAAATAATGGCTTATGGGCATATAGGATAGCTTAAAAAACACCCATTGGCCTTACTCCTTACCAATTGATTTATGGAAAGTCTTGTCACTTGCCCGTAGAACTTAAGCATAGGGCATATTAGGCAACTAGGGCTTTGAACTTTGATTTGAAGAAAGCAGGTATGAAGAGACTACTTCAACTCAATGAATTAGAAGAATTGAGAATGAATGCTTATGAGAATGTTAAGTTATATAAGGATCGTACACAATTGTGGCATGATAAGAATCTAATTAAGAACAAGTTCTATGAGGGAGACCTTGTTCTACTTTATAATTCTAGACTGAAGTTATTTCCTAGTAAATTGAAGTCAAGGTGGTCGGGTCCATTTAAGGTTGTCAAAGTTCATTCATATAGGGCAATTGATATTGCAAATGACAAAGGAGAAAGCTTCAAAGTGAATGGTTATCGTCTCAAGTCTTATTTGATTGATAATGTAATTAATCCACAAGAATCAATCTCTCTCTCTACACCATGAATAAAAAGAGGTATAGTCAAGCTATAGGCTATAAAATTTTGCAAGGTATTTATCTATTTCTAGTTTATTTATTTCTTTTCCTTTACTTTATTTTCTTTTATATTTACACATACACATTGTTTATCTTTTAATAATTTTTTTTTTGCTTTTTCATATGTATAGTCAATACTTTAATTTATTTTGATTTGGTTTTATATTATTATGTATTCAAAAAAAAATTTCTGCCTTGGCTTTGTGCCGAGTCGGCACAAGCCCGATGGTGCCGAGACGGCATAGCGTGCCGCCTCGCCCATCTTCGAGGCTCGCCAAGCGAGCTCTGTGCCGACTGGTAATAGAGCCTCGCGGTGCCGACTCGGCACAGACACATACACACACATTTATTTTTTTTCTTTCATAATTTTTGTCTTTTTATTCTTTGTACATTTTAATTATTTCCTTTTTTAAAACTACTACTTTTTCCTATTTAATTTTATCTACATGCATATAAATCCTATTCCAATTTTGAATTTAAATTGAAAATTTATGTCCTTTCCCAATAAGGATACAACCTTTCAAAATGTCATAACTTTTCTTTTTTTCTTTCCCTATACATAACCACATTGACAACTAATATAATAATATCAACTCTTCTCTTTTTTATCTCCCTTTCTTCTATTTAAATACCCAATTTCCTTCTTATAAATTCATTCTCTATAATTTTTCTCTATCTACAAATTCTCTATATACCAATCCTTCTTCTTTTAATATATTTCTTTATTTTTAGTTTCCTTTCTTCTTCTCAAACTTTTCTTCCTTCTCCATTCTCTTTCTAGTCGACCCCCTCTCCCATTTTCTTTTTCTTTTTTCTTTCATTTTACTTTCACAAATTACCATAGGAAAAATAAAAGGATCTTCATCCACAAGGCCTAGGAGAGATAATCATGATGAGGAAGAGCCACAAGTGGAGGATTTACAACAAATATATAAAGCTAAGTTTCCTATACTTTCTCATGAAGAAGGTGTTAGGTTTACTAAGAATAAGTTTAGAGAAATAGTTGCATGCAAGTATTTCCCTACTTCTTTACTTAATGATGTTGGTATGCATGATTCATTCACTCAATTGCTAACAAATTATGGTTTGAAGAAATTTGTCTCTATACATGAACATATTTTTGTTGACTTGAATATGGAATTTTACACAACTTTGGATGTTAATGCTAATGATTCCCATATTCTTGAATTTAGGATGCTAGGAAAACTACACCAACTTACTTATTCTTTCATGCAACATGTCTTTGGTTTTAAGAGGGATGGTATGTGTGATATGCTAAAGTCTTTTAATGTTGATGCATTTTGGACTTTTTTAACTAATTTGCCACCACCTTTTAGGCCAAAGAAAGGCAATGGTATGTTTATTAAAGATTTACAATTTTAGTTATTGCATAAAGTGCTTTGTTGTGTAGTATACCATAAGTCTGAATTTAATCAAGTTCGGCTCAAGAGATGTTTTTAATATGGTGCATTCACAATAGGAAACAAGTTTATTGGACTTATTAGATATTTAATTAACTATTACAATGTGCTAATTGCAAGGATATTCCTTTGACACATGGCCATGTTATAACTATCATTGCTAAAGCTTTTAATGTTGATTTTGCTACTGTTGACCATGTTGCACCATGCACATACTTCACTAAACAAGCACTTATGAGAGGTGAAGTTGTAGATGCTTCATTTTATTTAGTTCCTGCACACATAAGATTTTGTTGGAAGGGTATCCCCCATCCAAATTTTGTAGGTGCTTAAGATGATGAAGAGCATGCTCAAGTCAGACCTATTAGAGATATGCTCAAGGTGAAGAGTAAAATGTGGGGGATGATGTTACCCAAGATGAATGGCCTTAAAATAATGTGCCTATCCCTTCTTTTCCTACTCAATGAGGTACTAGTGGTTCTTCTAGCTATGACTTACCTCTTTGGGAGCAAGGTTTGGCCAATTAAAGGGCGATGCAACAATAATTGAATGGCATGGAGACCTTCAACCGTCAATTAGCTCACCACCAATGCCTGATGGAGTATAAGATGCAATAATATTTTACCCATTGCGGACATAATATTGAGTCTCCACCACCATCACCTTCGGAGGATTGAGGGAGTTCTTCCTTTTCCCTACTTTTTCTTTACATATTTCACATTGGGGACAATGTGTATTTTAAGTGTGGGGGAAGGGAATTAAGTAGTAGTCGTTAGTAGTAGATATTATGCATGTTAGTATTTAATGTTTATGTTAGTGTTAAGTTTTATGCATGATTTATGTTTAGGTTGTTTATGCATAATTGCCATGTTAATTTTGCATACTTACTTTATCTTCTCTACATTAATAAGTAGTAGCCTCTTTTCTAGTTAATTTTAATTTTAATTGAGTTTTACTTTTATGTCATGTTAATATTTGATTTTTTATGCCCAATTGGTAGAATTTTTAAAGTCTCATTTAGTATAGTCTTTATATTTTTCTTATTATCTCTTTTTATTACTTTCAAAATCTAGTGAATTTTTAGTCTACTTTCTAACTATGCTTAAGGCTAGGATGCTAAGGATTTAAGCTTAAGTTTCTTAGAACTTAGGTAGCTTAAAGGAAACTATAGACATAATTCGAAAGATTAGCATTTCAATAATGGATGAGGACAAAAGAAAAAAAATTAAAAATATATAAAAAAAGAGAAAATTTTTACTTGTTATGTGATGTATTTTGAGTAAGTTATGTGCAAATGAGTTTGCTCCTTAATTGCATTCATTCGGAAAGAGTATGTTACATTGCAAGTATAAAGAAAATAAGTAGGATGGAGCATAAAATGCACCCACTAGTAAAAAAAATGCATATAAAAAAATGTATCAAAATACCATGAGAAATGTTAGTCTATGCGTGTGCTTGATTTTTATCCTAAAAAGCTACTTGTGGTTTTAAAAATTTTAAGTTTGAAGAATGAATATTTTGGCTAGATAGCTTGGTTAGCACTTTGACTTTTATTCTGATTTTGTTATTAATAGGTTGAGATAATGTGTTAAACTTGTTGCCTATACTATGAGACTTATTTCCTTTATCATTATTGAGCATTGAAGGTTAGGTGTTAACTATTTTTTAAAAAAAAATTCTTTCATTGTTAGAATGACTTGTTAAGATAGCTACATATATTTTGGAGAAGATATAATTTTTGTTGTTTTTCTCGCTTAGATTTTTTTCTTACTTGAGGGCAAGCAAAGTCTAAGTGTGGGGAAATTTGATAGTATGCAAGCTATCATGGTTATTTAGGATCATTTAGTTATCTTTTTTATTTATTTTACATTTGTATTTTAATTATCTATTGCACTTTTATTGTTATTTTTGTGCTTTAATGTTGATTGTGTTTTATAGGTCATTCTAGGCTAATTTTATGATTAAAGTGCATTGGAGTGAAGAAAAGCCAAAGGAAAGCCAAAAGAACCTAAGGAGGCAATTTTAGGCCTTTGCCGAGTCAGCACAGTGGTGCCGAGTCAAAGGGGTGTGACTTTTCAACTTTGCACAATTTTCGTATTTTGGCCATAATTTCCTTTACAAACCTCCAAATTGAGTGATTCAAGTTACATTGGAAAGCTACTCAAAGATTACAACTTTCATAAAGACACTATCTAAAAATAATGTAAATTCGATGGATAAAAATATCCTTGAAGTTGCTGCATCTGCATAGGATGGTGACTTTTCATGTCAAATGGTGCCTTTCCGATTGTATACGAATTTTAATCACTTGTAACTCTTCCTAAAGCCTATAAATACATGTGTTGGCTGCATTTCAGAAATAGATAGCAATTTTAGATAAGAGACAATTAAAAAATATATTATTATCTATCAAAAGTCTTAGTTTTATTTTTAGTTATTATTATTAGTACAATTTAAATATTCAAGCGAAGAACATTCAAAGCAAGTCAAGAAATCTTCAAGAAGGCTATCTACATTTAAAGTTCTATCTTTCTCTCTTAGTGCTTTGTATTTTATTTTCCTTCTTGTTGTTATTTTAATTATGTTTATCATATATCTTGGCTAAGCCATTATTTGTTGGAATTGCAAGAAAGAATGAATCAATGAATTATATTTTTATTCTATGTTATGTTAATAGTTTGAATTCAATTATGAGTTTGAATGTGTTATATATGCTTGATCACCATATATGATGTTTTAATCAAATATGTACACAATGAGAGTTGGTGCATTTTGGTGGATATATAATTGAATTCTTTAAAGGCAATGAAATCACTTGGAGATAAGAGTTTCTACTTAATAAAAATTATAGGCCTTGCATGGTAATAATATGAATTATGTTTATCTCTACAATGACATGAGAATGCTTATAGACTCTAAATGAATTACCCTTTATTGACAATAAGAGTTGCATTGAAGGACTTTAAGTATATTTGATCATGAGAGTTGTATTTATGTCTTATGCCATGTTTATAATCATTTGATGTAGCTATTTGTTTATTTTGTAATTCTTGATAAATTCCTACTTGTAGTTCTAATTATCCTTATTTAATTTGATATTTAGAATATTTAGATTAATTAGAGTAGTTAGTAATTAATTAGAATAATTAGAATAATCCAGCACTTTTCTTTATCAATATTTAGCCTATCCATCTTAGTACCTATTTGATTAATATAAAATTTACAAATTCCAGTGTTCGACATCCTACTTGCTCTATACTTAGTCTTAGAGACTAGGGTATTATAATTTGATCCACTCCACTTGTATACCTTGTGTATATGTTCGATGTATATTTTGTATATTTTTTGTATACGTTCCGCATAATTTCTATAAATGATTGGATTGTGTTGGAATTAAGGTTATAATTCATATTTGAACCTAGTCTATTAAACACTGGTTATATTTGATAGCTTAATTGGTTCTTGACATGTGATATATATATATATATATTAGTAATTACTTATTTAGTAGCAAGCTCACCCCATTGCAACTATATTTTCAAGGTGTAGTTAGATAAAGCTTAGAGTTTGTATTGTTAGTGACTTTAGGTGGGCCAAAGGCGTGCTTGGTGAAATCTTCTCCCATCCTCATTGTCATGCACCACTTGCATTTTGTGATGATGTTATGAAAACCTTGGCTATATATAATGTTTGTGTTAGAAACGCACTATGTAATGTACATATAAGTAATGGATTATAAAGTTCATGTAGATAGTTATGAATATGCCAAACTTATGTATGTTATTTGTATGAGCAAGTTATGCAATATATGTGAAACTTTGTCTTAGAAGCATATTATGTGTATGCACTGTAAATAGGGATTAGTTTAGGCTTGTGTTGAAATAGGGGAGGGGCTGCCTCCAAGCACTTGTGAGTGCCAGTGACTGGAGATCGCCAGTCCCTTGGCTACCTCTAGGCACTGGCGAGTGCCAGTGACTGGAGATCGCCAGTCCCTTTGCTACCTCCAGGCACTGACGAGCGCCAATGATTGGAGATCGCCAGTTCCCCTGGCTACCACCAGACACTGGCGAGCGCCAATGGCTGGCAACCGCCAATCCTCTGTTGTAGACTTCTTTTATAAAAAATAAATTTTACCATGTATAATCAATCAGTTATTTCACTTGCTTGTATGAATATGAAGTATGATAAGTAATGTATGTGCATAGCATGTATCTATATTTATTTATATGTATTCATGTTATGGTAAGCAATTACCTTTGGCTGTGTTTATGGACTCGATTTAGGCCACGCATTATGGGTCTCACATTTAGTGGTATCAAAGCAGGGATTAGATTCCCTTGGGATATGAGCATATAATGCATTCATGTCGTACCATGCATAATTTATAGATGACATCTAGTTGATAAGTGTTGAATGTATTAGGATGGAAGAACACTAAGCACCTCCCATTGGCCCGGAGGAGTCATCTGAGTCAGTATATAGGCAAGCTCCTATGCATGAATTAGGTGAACATAAACAATCACACTCATAACCTCCTCCTCCACAAGCTCTTTACCCACCATTTATACAAGAATTTGTACAAGCTATAAAGGAGATGGCTCAAAATTCGAATGAAAGCACTCTTGATAATAATTACGAGAAGATAAGAAGATAGGGTGCTAAAGCTTTTGTAGGAACCACTGACCCAATAGTGGTTGAAGAATGGCTGAGAAGTACTGAAAGACTGTTAGATCGATTCAAATGCACCTCTGAAAAGAGGGAAAGCTATGCGGTGTTATTATTTGAACAAGATGCCTTGGATTGGTGGGAGACAGTGCCAGGAAGTAGGAATGTGCCAATGACGTTAACTTGGGCAAATTTATTATGAGAATTCATAGGCAAATATATGCCAGCTATGTACAAGGATAAGAAGAAGCTTAAATTCCTCAAGTTGAAGCAAAATAACTTATCTATGGCCAATTATGAAGTCCAATTTGTAAGGCTATCAAAATATGCACTTGAAGAGGTAGCTATTAATGAACTAAAGAGGAATAAATTTGAGAGGGGGTCGAATCTTGAAATTCGAGAGAGGATGTTGGTGAATCCACCCACATATAGAGACTTACTAGAAATAGCACTCCGAGCCAAGGAAACTATATTGGAAAGGAATCCATTGTAAGTCAAAAAGAAGAGGACTAGTGGTGTGTTTACCTCTTCAATTAAAACTGAGGGAGGATCATCCTTTAGAGGTTCTGGGTTTCAACAAAGTTATTTATGAGGAAGAGGGTTAAGTCGATCCAATCAAGCAACATGGAGTATTTCCAGTAGAGGAATTGGAAGATCTGTTAATCAGAGAGATAGGGAAAAAAGTAAATTGATGGGCAGTGTATCCACCTTTACATACAATAAATGTGGCAAATTCCACTCTGGAGAATGTTAGGGGTCTTGAGTAATTATATGTTACTATTGTAGCTGACCAAGGTACATTATCAGAGATTGTCCAGTGAGGAAGAATGTTGAGGGACCTCAGATAACAGAGAAAAGTAGTGTGGGAGAAAATAATCCTCAGATTAGTCGAGGAAGAGGTCGTGGAAAAGGGAGTGAAGTTGGCAATTTTACACCGATAGGATCAACTGGGCAAACTCAAAGTCAAGCTAAGGTGTATGCCATTACGAGGTAAGAAGCTCCAGTTACACCGAATGTGGTTATGGGTACATTTACCATCCTTGGTCATGATGCATTTGTTTTAATAAATCCTGAATCCACATGTTCATTTATATCTTATGAGTTTGCATTGAAAATTCGTGGCACCATTGAATCATTAGGATATAACATGTGTGTGACTATGCCTGCTGGGGGTACTGTGATTGTTAACATGGTAATTAGAGCATGTCCTATAGAAGTAGAAGGCCAAAATTTACATTCTAACTTAGTAGTAATCAATTTAGAAGAGTTTAATATTATTTTTGGAATGGATTAGCTATCCAAGCATCGTGCTATTGTGAATTGTTATACAAAAGAAGTAACAATTGATATTTCGAGGCAAAGAAAGATAATTTTGGTGGGTGAGAGAAAAATCATCCCTGCTTATATAATTTCGACCACAATATCTTATTAACTAATTAGAGATGGGTGAGCATATTTGGCCAACATCATTGATACGTTAAAGGTTAGTCTGGGAGTAATGGATATGCCTGCTATTAGAGAGTATCCAGATGTGTTTTTAAATGAATTACCAGGATTGCCACTACATCAAGAAGTGGATTTTAAAATTGAAACCATATAAGGAGCAGTGCTAATATCAATTGCACCATACAGGATGGAACCATTAAAGTTGAAAGAATTGAAGAAGTAATTGGAGGAATTGTTAAAAAAATGGTTTATTAGGCCAAACATTTCTCTATGGGGAGCACTAGTGTTATTTATGAAAAAGAAAAATGGAATAATGAGATTGTGTATTGACTATAGGCAATTGAACAGAATTATAGTGAAGAATAAATATCCCTTGCCCAGAATTAATGATTTACTTTATCAACTAAAAATACTTCTATATTTTCAAAGATTGATCTGAGATCCGTCTATTGGCAACTTTGGGTGGCAAAATCTTCTATTCCTAATATTGCATTCAGAACTAGATATGGGAATTATGAATTTCTTGTGATGCCTTTTGGACTGACCAATGCACCAGTAGCTTTTTTTATCACTAATAAATAAAACTTTTCAACCGTATTTAGATCAGTGTATTATTGTATTCATCGATGACATATTTATTTACTCTCCAAGTCAAAAAAAATATGAAAAGCGTATTCGAATAGCTCTATAGATATTATGAGAGAAGCAGTTGTATGCTAAATTTGGTAAATGTGAGTTATGGATGGAAGAAATTGCATTTCTTAGGCATATAGTATTTAAGGAATGAGTAAAGCCAGATCCATCAAAAATTAAGGCAATTATAGAGTGGGAACCGCCTAAAAATGTGATAGAAGTTCGGAGTCTCTTAGGATTAGCCAGGTATTATAGAAGATTTATGAAAGATTTCTCCACAGTTGTTAGACCTTTAACTACTCTATTGAAAAAGAATGTTTTTTTTCGATGGAATAAAGCATGCCAACATAATTTTGAGAGGTTAAAGGACACCCTCACTACTACCCCTGTACTTGCATTACTAACTGGAAATAGAGGTAACATGGTGTATACTGATGCTTCAAGGCAAGGATTGGGATGTGTACTCATACAAACTAGAAGGGTGATAGCCTATGCATCTAGACAATTATGACCACATGAGATGAATTACCCGACACATGATTTAGAATTAGCCGCTATTGTTCATGCATTAAAAACTTGGAGGCATTACCTATATGGGGAGACATTTTCTATCTTTACTGATCATAAAAGTTTGAAGTATATCCCTACTCATAAGGAACTGAACTTGAGGCAACGAAGATGGATAGAACTGTTGAAAGATTATGATTGTACCATTGAGTATACTAGGGAAAGGCAAATGTGGTAGCGGATGCTTTGAGCCGAAAAACAATGAAATGCTCTGTTGGGATAATTTGTTATGATGTGGGCAATTTAGTGGCTTTGCGGGCAATGAATGCTATACTTGAAATTGGAAAAGGTCATTTATTAGTTACCTTACAAGTTAAGTTATCATTGAAAGATCAAATTCAAAGTGCTCAAATAAAAGATTTATATTTGAAGAAGATGAAAGAAAAAGTAGAAGCTGAAACAAATTCTTATTTTACAATCACAGAGAATAGTATGTTGGTGATGGGAGATCGTATGTGCGTACCAGACACTAGAGACTCTGCCCTTTATACAATGCAAGCTGGTAGTACTAAAATGTATTGGGATTTGAAGCCTTTCTATTAGTGGCCAACAATGAGAAAAGATATAGCATAGTTCATTTCAAGATGTTTAACATGCCAATAAGTGAAAATTGAATATCAAGCACCTGTAGGTAAATTATAACCTTTGAAAATTTCCGAATGGAAGTAGGAGAATATAACAATAGATTTTATTATGGGGTTGCCTCGAACCTTCTGAAAACATGATGTTGTATGGGTAATAGTAGATAGATTGACCAAATAGGTTCATTTCTTACTAGTTCAAACTAGTGATTCTCTGGAAAAATTAGCCTCTTTGTACATTTCAAAAATTGTAAGATTGTATGGAGCACCTTTGTCAATTGTTTCCGATAGAGATCCCAGATTCACTTTGCACTTTTGGGGAAGTTTATAAAAGGCTTTAGGAATAAAATTGCATTTTAGTACGGCTTTTCATCCTCAAATAGATGGGCAATCAGAGAGAATAATTCATATATTAGAAGATATAATGAGAGCTTGTATACTTGAGTTTAAAGGGAACTGGCATGATCATTTACCATTGATAAAGTTTGCATATAACAACAGTTATCACTCCAGCATTGGAATGGCTCCCTATGAGGCATTATATGGAAGAAAATGTTGAAATCCAATATGTTGGGATGTAGAGGGATTGAGATAATTAGAAAGGCCTGAGTTGATTCAAGAAATAGTTGATAAAATACAAGTAGTTAAGAAATGTCTCAAAGCGGCACAAGATCGACATAATAGTTATGTAGACCAACATCGAAGGGAAATGGAGTACCAGGTGGGAGAGAAGGTCTTCTTAAAGGTGTCGCCATGGAAAGCAATTTTAAGATTTGTCAGGTAGGGAAAATTGAGCTCGAGATATATTAGACCCTATGAGATTATAGAAAGAATTAGACCACTAGCATACAGATTGGCGCTACTAGAAGAATTATCTTCTATTCATAATGTATTTCATATATCAATATTAAGGCGGTACCGATCAGATCCGAGTCACATTGTACAAGAGCCGGAGATAGAAATTTCTAAGATGCTAACCTATATAGAATAGCTAATGGAAATTCTGGATCGAAAGGTCAAGCAGTTGAGGAAAAAAGAAATACTAATAGTGAAGGGAAAATGGAGTCATCATTCTCCTAGAGAAGCAACATGGGAAGCGGAGGAACAAATGAGACAGAAGTACCCATATTTATTTCATAAAAGTGGTGATTTGTAAATTTCGGGGATGAAATTTTCTTTAAAGAGGGGAGAATTATAACACCCGCACTTTAGATTCATCATTCATGCATTATACCTTTCATAATATATAGAGTAGAGTCCTGAATTATATTTAAGTTTGGGTGTATACATGAATGATAGAGAGGGACTCAATTGTAAGGAAATTTGGGATTAATTTCTCACAATAGAAAGTTATGGATTATTATATAATAATCCTAGTTTATTAAGGGAGTGAAAGGATATTATGGAGATAATTGTTTATAATTGTATAGATTCTTATTATTTTATTCTTTTATGAGATTAAACATTTAATTAAGGGGACACCTTAGGGTATATTTGGAAGCTTGTGTTGGTGCATATTTGTGTGTGTGTATCTGTATATGTGTTAGTATTGTGTAGAGAATTCCTTTAGGAAGAGAAGGGAAGTGATTTTAATTAGCTTTGGGACATTTGATCTTGCTCGACTCATCCAACAATAATTTTGGGAAGCTATAGGAGATTTATTAGTCATTGGAGCATCATTTAGGTAAGTTATGCATGTATTTTTATTATTTGAAGTTAGGTTTTGATGTGTATTAATCCGCAAGCGTATAGAATCGTATCAAGTAGTAAATAAAGATATCGTCCCTTAGAGACTTGAAGTTAATTACTGTAATTCACAATATTTGATTGTTTAAACAATGAAATAGAGTTTAGAATTTCAAAGAAACTAAATTAAGAGAAGTAAAAACACAAATTTAATGCAAATTTTAAAGGCTAGGGTTCCTTTTTCTCAATTGACCATTTCAAAGAATTGATTACATAACTAGGTCTGTGTTAGTATAGTAGTATGCCCTAGAGGCAATCTTTGTATTATGACATTGTATATTATCCCAAATGACCATGTAATGTTCTTTTAAATAAAGTGTTTATTTATTTGAAGCATTACTCCATTAGCATTATGTTGAATAAATGTATTATCAAGAGTTGATAATATGAGTGACACATTTGTTTAGTACATATGCTATAAAATTGTTCATAGTCAATAAATTAATATTTGGTTAATATTAATTTGACTATCACCTCTGTCTATTTTCCTTGATTAGTA
>CATIWO010857230.1:0-15081 GCA_949673435.1 Macaranga tanarius | reverse complement strand
TTCTTGATGTTATTAATTAACTTGTCACAAATGTCATTCTTTTACTTTTTCACCATTAGATTGCAAAACAAAATGACCAACTCAAATACAAATTCATGAACTTTTCTTCACTTCAGCAACGCAAAACAGAAAGTGCATGTCAAAGTTCTTGTTGCATTTGCGTATAAAAAGATAGAACAAGAACAATCAATGAAGAAACAAAAAAAAAGAAGATCATGCGTTGGTGGGTGCAAAGATAGCTTTACCAAGAGCATCACCGTTACCATCAGAAGAAGCTTCATCCTCCACTTTCCCTTTCTGTTGCATTTTTTCTGATTTTTCACCTTCTACAAAAGTGAAAACTTCTCAACTTTTCTTTCTGACTTTCAGACTTCTTTCTCAAGAACGTCTCTTAAGTGTTTCTTTTTTCTTCTTTCAAAGGATATAAATACTTTTTTTGTTTTATTTTTTCAAGAATATGATATAATTAACAGTACAAAATTTTTCGATTTTATATGTGCGAAAAAAGTCCATTTCTCTATTTTTATATTAGGAGATGAGAGTTTATATGTATGTTGGCTTGAGATTTCTGGCTTTTTTTAACTTGTATTTTTAGAAGTAAATAATTTAATTAAATCTAATTTTAAAATTAATAAATTACATTCACGGGAACCGAGGCATACACTAATCATTCAGGAGGTTGTAAAGTGTGTGTCTGTGTGAGTTATATGGATTAACACGCCTTTATAAAATTACCATAATTTTGTGAATGAGTGTGTTTTATTCTATTTTTGTGTGTATTATAATTCATAATTTTAAAATAAAGTTCATAAATGTGTTAAAATCATTATAGTTAGATGTTTAACTTTTAAAGTAAAAAATATAATAAATGCTAATTAACATTCATAATTTTAAAATAAAGTTCATAAATGTGTTAAAATAATTATAGTTAGATGTTTAACTTTTAAAGTTAAAAGTATAATAAATACTAATTAATTGTGTTATATATCTAAGTTTTTCATAGAGAGTCCATAAGGCACAATTCAAAAAATTAATAAATTTTATTTTAAAACAAAGTTCATAAATGTGTTAAAATAATTATAGTTAGATATTTAACAGTTAAAGTTAAAAGTACAATAAATGCTAATTAATTATTTTACATATTAAGTTTTCTGCAAAGAGTTCCTAAAATAAATTGAGTTTGCCCAAAAATTTCTCTTCATTTAGACTAATGATTAAAAATCTAAAATTTTCAATATTTTTAGATTTGCATCAATTTATTTTTTCAATTTAAGTTAATTTCATTGTTTAATTAAAATACAATTGATTCTAATGATATGTATTTTGCCGGCCGCATTTAATAAAATCAATACTATATTTTTTAATATTAATACTTCTAATATTGATATTTGAATTGTACATAAACCAAATTTTAATTAAAATTTTTTAAGTTTAAAAATAAATAAATAAATATTTAAAATATTATGTATACGAGCACTAAAACTTTCAATGTTTTTAATTTTGGAAATTGAAATTAAAAAATACAAGAAAATGTATTAATTTTGACTAATACACGACAATTACATTTGTTAAGAATGAGTAGCTAAAGCCAATTGCATTAAATTAATTAAAGTTGTACTTAAAAAATAAAATTAAAATAGTTAAAATTGGATAAATTAAAAATTTTGTATAAAATTACAAATTCTTGAACAGGATTAGATTTTTTTTTTTTGGTCATCAAGCCTTTCTTTTTGTTTGGTTTGCATATACTTAGAAATCTATAATTTGATGCATTATGGATGCCCCTCAGGAGCATTAAAATTGAATAACCCAAAGATTAATTCAAGTTACTGAACCATGCAGTACCTGGCATGCACAAGAAGAAATCGAATAAAGTTTGTTTTTCACCTTGCTAATTAAGGTAAGGTATAGCTTAACAAATTAAAGCTGTCAAGACATCAAGAAAAAGGGAAGGCAATGATTTATGTCATTTGTTTTTTTTTTTTATTAAATTCTGATTAATTTAATTCGAGATTTATGTTACTTCACTGCACTCTTGTGTAAATCCAAATATTAATTAATTGCTAAAGATAAGTGATATAGCGGTTAATTCTAATTAAGATGCAAAGTTCCAACCTGTTGGTGGGTCCCTTCTGCATGAGGGCCCATATGAAAATTATTATTATTATTATTCAAATAAATAAAATTGCAAGCTTGGTCATGAAGCTCCTTCATGGCTAAGTACTTAAAGGTGGCTGACATGCACAAACAAAAGACTTTTGCGAGAGCTTGGAGAGGGACGGACAAAGCAAAGCAATTTGCTTTGATGAATGAGTGGTGAGCCAAAGCTATTATGCTTTTGATGAGATTTGTGTGAACTAAAGCTAGTTAAGCTTTGAAGAAAAAGTTGTGAGAGTGTTTTGGAAAATTTCTTTCCAATAAGGGATAAAATAGTGAGAAAATTATTTTAGAATTTATAAAACATCTCAGGTAACCACTATTTTAGTGAAATTTGTTTTTTTGTTGTATTCCTCTAATGTTAATTTAGAGAGTCATTCTACTATGCAAATGTTTACACTCTCTTTATATTTATTATTTAATTACTGGAAGTAATTTCAAAATTTGTCCCATAGTAACATTAAAGGTGAATCGCATTAAATTTCAGTGTCATTTTTTTTGATAAATTTTTATAGTATTTTCATAGTTAATTTTCGTTGCGTCCCAACATAACTATATCATCATTGATTTGTGGAACAAATTTCTACTTGATTAAAAAAGAAAAGACTATCTTATGATGTAAAACTTAGAGATAAAGTGCGCAAAGTTTGCATTCCCTAATATTTTTTTTTTCTTCCATTTGGACCTTAATCTATTAAAGTTCAATCATATTTGACATTTCTTCAAAGAATTATTGTAATTAAATCTTAAAAATTAAATAAAAATTTAACTTTAACTCTAATTAATAAAAATTAGTTTTAATAACAATAATAAGAATTAATGAAATTACTTTCAAAACATATATTTATGATGTTTTTAAATTTTTAAAGATTTTTAAATTTATAGAAATTTATTTTTTAATCTTTAAAAATTCAAAGAAAAATTAAAAAATATTTTTTTATAAACCTAAAAATTTTCAAAAAATTTAAAACTTTTACAATAAAACTATATACATTCAAAAAAAATAATTAAAACTTTTTTACACTTATTAATTTTTTTAAAAATTTTTAAATCTATAGAAAATTTTATTAATTTAAGAAATTTTAATTTTTTTTAAAAAAATTAGTAAGTGTATATAAAATTTTAAATTCTTTTTTTCAAATGTATATCATTTGATTGTAATTTTTTAATTTTTTTTTTTGAAAATCTTTAGGTCTATAAAAAATATTTTTTAATATATTTAACTTTTCTTTTATTTGATTTTTATGACTTAATTATAATAATTCTTTAAAAGAAGGGTCCAATATAACTAAATTTTACCAGGTCCAAATGAGACAAAAAAAAAAAAAAAAAGTCAAATGCAAATTTTGAGATGAAGTTGAGGGTCTAATTTGCACTTTATCCCTAAAACTTAATTGGATTAACATATATGCCAATGTCGGATGATGGAAACTAGAACAAATGAAGCTAAAATCCTTAGTTTTTCCTTCAAACTGCAACTGACCCAACATGCATTAACGCTAACAAATGACCATATAGTTTGCATACTAATTAGTTTTAATAATGCATCACTAGTTTCTAAGCACACGTGACGTAGCATGTAGTGTGAAATAATTAAAATACGTTTGATTATAAAAAATAACAAGTCTCAAACACAGAGATCAAATTCTCAATTCAAAAAAAATAAGTAAAAATTTAACTAAAATTTGATTAAATTGGAATAAAAGTCTACAGAATAATCTCTCTACACTACGTATTCATAGAGAAAATTTCATACCTTAAATAAAATCCTAATTAAACTATAAAATTAGAATAATGATAAAATAAAACTCTAGATAATTAATCCTAAATAATCTAGAAAGCTAAAATAAAATAAAAATTTTAGATAATTATCTCCAATTACATAATTATCCTAAATAACTAAATAAATAAAAATAAAATTCAAAACTAAATATAGCTAAATCCTGATACACAAGCCCTTCCTAAAGATTATGCCCCACATCAGTCACCTCCACTTATAAAGAACTCGTCCTCGAGTAATTTTTTGAATATTCAAGGCTCATGTCAGGCTGTAACAATGTAAGATCTACAACGATGAAGGTCTTTGAAATCCCCATCCATATAGGCAAATCCACTATTGTCGATCTTCTTGATAATCTTGTACGGTCCATACTTCTTTTGTTGAAGCTTGCTATTCCCACCTTGCATCCTTGCTTTGCTAATGTATACCATCACTTCATCTCCTTTAGCAAACACCTTAAACCGTTTATGTTTGTCCGCCTCTGTCTTATACTTTGCATTGACTTTCTCTAGCTTGTTCTTAACATCCGCTTGCACTTGCACTTGTTTTGCAAGATCACCAGTTGCTACACTAAGACATGGAACCTTTGGAAGCTTCACCAAATCTAAAGCATAGCTAGAACACTTCATGTACATAATAGAAAATGGTGATCTACCTATAGCACTATGTGTTACGCCTTATCTTCTAATTAACTACTAATACTCAATTATATACAGTAATGCTAGTTATTTATTTCTTAATACACTTAATGAGCTTTCAAGGTTATAATGCATACACTTAACATAATATCTAAATCTGTACAAATTAAAACCTTCGTTCAACACTTGGATACCTTTGCAAGTGAACTCATCTCAATAAAGATAATGAAGTAACATCACCATAATAATATTTTTCTTATGATTTCTATGCCACTCATCATTGATCAATCTTATGCACTCACATTTCAGATAAATTCAAAATGGCAAGATGATAACATAGTAACACACCAATATCATATACCATAAAGCATCATAGTGCTAACCATCCATCATTTCATAATATATACATCAGAAATAGGTACAATAAGAGCACTAGATGCTAATACAAATAATACGAGGTACAACATTATTTTTCCTAGCATCTAACTTTAAAACCTCGGATCCCTGTTCGACATATGATGGTGGTGGAGATAGTAGTAGTAGCAGCACAATCCAGGCCCAAAATCCTCCGCATAACTAGCTAGCCTTATGGCTCAAAAATAACTCTGGTGACACGCACTGGAGGGTGTGGAAATGGCTGAAAGAAAAAAGCCAAAAAGGGATGCATCCACAAGACTGCATCATACCCAAGCGAGGGTGACCTGGACGTCCAGCGAGGTAGCATAATAAATGCAAAAAATGGAACAGACACTATCCTTATGCTCCTTTCGCACGGATAAGACTCGTGAATCAGCTCCTATAGGCAGGACAGTAACCTTAAACACTAACTCAGCATCTGAATCATGGCATACAATGTATCACACTAATGTCTCCGCTGGGGTGACCTCATAGACCATGGTAGCCCACTGTACCGCCATACTGATATGCTAGATGCTAACTAAGCTGTGAAAAATATTTTAAAAATATTGGTGAGTAATTCCGAAAGAAATTACCCAGTGAGCAGCTGGTATATCTTTTAAGTAAAAGCATTTATCCAAAACATGCTTAATCCCAAAATGCAACAGTCATTTAAAAAGCTGATGGATACTCACAATCATACTGCCTCGTCAAAATAAAATATTTTATAATAAACCTTTCTTTCACAAAAGTATTTGGCAAAGGATTCCCATTACATGAGAAATAATTAAATATTTTTAATAATAATGCGAGTCCTAACAAAATCAAGAATAAAAATTCCTTTTTCCAAAATAAAGCTCAAGGCAGTTTAAATCATCAAAATAAATCCTTAACTTCCCTTAAAGGTTTACAAACAACAATTCACAGCAATTTGGGGTCTAAAAATGCTCACTTTTAAATAAACTACAATGAATCCACAAACTCCCCAAAAGTTCGCAACTCAAAAGCTAACAAGCTTTATCCCACAATTATAACTAATATAAAATCTCATTTTATATTAGTTATCATAAAAAAATCATACTTTAATTTATTAAGAAATTTCTCATATCAATAGCAGTTAGAGTTGAGAGTTTCAATCATTTCCGTACTCAACATTATTGATTATACATATCAATCACAAATGATAATTCATATCATTATCTCATAATATATAATCCTCAACCTTTCCCCGAAGGAACAACAATATACAACAACTCTCTCTCACATCATCTCAACTTTCTTTCCATTGCTTATACGAGCCAAATCACATATTCATTTCAATATCATCGTATGCATACATATAAACCATAAGGATTCACCCCAAAGGCACCTCTAAATCCCTGCGCTGTCCCAAAAATAGTTATTAATCGAGTGGCCAGCTCCTCTTTCCCAACTCATCCCATATACATATACATATATATACCTTCTCATTCTCAATTATTCAGATATTTATCACTGTAAAGCTTATGCATTAACATGTTCTTTGCAAAGGCATACTCTGCCAGTTTGGATGTTCTTTATCAATTATTCATAGAAATTTAGTCTCTTTGTCTAAGACTCCACAACACATGGTATTCGAGTATCATATAGTCTTAAGTAAAATTTATTCAAACGTAATTCAATTCTTGAAGATTAACTCATTTTCTATCATTTCAAATATTCTGGTATATTATGCTAGGGTTCGGTTCATACCTACCTATTAATTTAATCACAAACACTCAAAATCAGATGAAAAATGGGTTACAGAGGTGCCTCTTCTGCACAAGGGCGTCGCCCTTGCAGTGCAGAGGTGCCAATAGTAGTCACAAGGGCGTTGCCACTGAGCAAAGGCGTGACGCCTTATGAAGTTGAAAAGACGTCGCCCTACTAAAATAAGGGCGTCGACTTACCGACGCAAAGGCATTGCAACAGAGGTGGTAAAGCGCCACCCTTACGCCTTCTGGTTTGATAGCAGCAGCAAATTTCCAACCAAAACCTCAATTTTTCACAAATTTAATCATACCAGCAGTTCATGCAACAATTGTAAGCTATAGGTAAACTCATATATAACCCAAAATCCTCAATATCAAGTATAGATCTACAATTTTAAACTCCAATTTACCTATATATGAAACCAAAAGCTTAAAAAATAAAACACATGAACTTCAATTTAAAATCACCACTCACCACTTTCTCCAGCCGAATTCGACATCTCTTCTGATGATTTCCGATTTTCCTTTCAATTTCTGACCACTTGCTCTTCTTTCTCTTCACTTCTTTTGCTTCTGCCATTCTCTTCTTTTTCTCCTTCCTTTCTTCTCCGTCCACCATACTTCTTACTGTTGCAACCAACAACTCTCCTTCTTCCTTTTCTCTTTGATCATTCTTCTTTTCTTTCTTTCCTTTTTAACTCACTTACTTCCTTTTGTTACACTTTAATCCTTTCAACTCTATTAAATTTTTCCATATATCTCAACATTATTCTTATTATTATGCTTATTAATTCTCACCACAAATATATATATTAACTCTTAACACTTCAATTTAATACCATAGAATAAATCTCCACTTAATATCAACTAAAATACAAATTATAAATCTCTTAATCATCCATTCAAAATAATGATGATTAACTCCAATTAATATTTATTTAATATAATATAATATTTCTTAATTATCATTAAATCCAAATTTATCCAGTTAAAGGACACAGATGTTACAATTCTCCCATACTACAAGAAATTTCATCCTCGAAATTTGTACAAGTATAAAATAATTACACAAGTCCTGGGTATCTATATCTCATATCCTCTTCTCGCTCTCATGTAGCTTCCTTTTGAGAGTGATTCTTCCATAACACTTTGACTAAAGGAATAACCTTGTTCCTTAACACTTTTTGTTCTCTAGCCAAAATTGCTATAGGTGCCTCTTCATAACTTAAATTCTCTTTTAATTCCACAGGTTGCTCTTTCAAAATATGAGTGGGGTCACTTCTATATCTCCTTAATATAGATACATGAAACACATTGTGTACTCCTTCAAGAGTTGGGGGTAAGGCTAACCGATAGGCCACTGGCCCAATTCTTCAATAACCTCATACGGTCCTATAAACCTAGGACTTAACTTTCCTCGTTTCCCAAACCTTATTACCCCTTTCCACGGAGATATTTTCAAAAATACTTTATCACCCACATTAAACTCAATATCAGTCCTCTTTCGATTTGCATAGCTCTTTTGCCTATCCTGAGCTATCTTAAGATTGGTTCTAACTATTTGAAGATTATCCGTAGTGATCTGAACCAATTTAGGGCCTAGCAATCTTCTTTCTCCTGCTTCATGTAGCAAATAGGAGTTCTACATCTCCTACCATACAATGCCTCAAATGGTGCCATATTCAAACTGCTTTGATAACTATTATTATATGCAAACTCCATCAATGACACTTGCTTGTCCCAGTTTCCACCAAAATCTAAAGAACCCGCTCTCAACATATCCTCTAGCACTTGAATAATCCTCCCAGATTATCCATTAGTCTGAGGGTGAAAAGTTATACTAAATCTCAATCTAGTACCAAGTGCTTCCTGCAAACTTGGCCAGAATCTTGAAGTGAACCTCGGATCACGATCCAACACAATAGACACTGGCGTTCCATACAATCTTATTATCTCCTTAATGTACAACTATGCCAATCTATTCAAACTATACGTTATCTTAATCGGTAGAAAATGGGCAGATTTCGTCAACCTGTCCACAATCACCCACACTGTATTATTTCCTTATTGCGTCCTCGGCAATCTTACCACAAAGTCCATAGTTATATGTTCCCATTTCCATTCTGGTATAGGCAATGATTGCAATAAACCAGCTGGGTGTCTATGTTCAGCCTTAACTTACTGACACGTTAAACATTTGAAAATATATTCCGCAATGTCCTTCTTTATCCTTTTCCACCAGTAATTCTCTTTCAAATTCTGATATATCTTGGTGCTTCCCGGATGCATCGCATATGCAGAATAATGTGTTTCTTCCAATATTTTCCTTCTTAACTTCTCTTTATTTGGAACATAAATTCTCTTTCTCATCTTTATTATTCCTTGATCATCCCAACTCAGATCCTTGTTCTTTCCACTTTTTACATCTTTGATCCATTGCAGTACTTCATCATCAGTTCGTTGAGCTTGAGCAATCCTTTCCATCAATAATGGCCTTACCTTCAAGGTGGCTAATACACAATCAGGTGCATCTACACCGAGTTCAACGTTTAATCTTCAGAGCTCGATTAACATGGGCATCCTAGTAGCGTGTATCTAATGCAGATTTCCAGTCGATTTTTGACTGAGAGCATTTGTCACCACATAAGCTTTGCCCGGGTGGTACTCGATTATGCAATCGTAGTCTTTTAGCAACTCCACCCATCTCCTTTGTCTCAAATTCAAGTCCTTTTGACTGGCAATATACTTGAGACTCTTGTGATCTGTGAATATTTGGCACATTTCCCTATAAAGATAATGTCTCTATATTTTTAAGGTAAAAATCACCGCTGCCAGCTCCAAATCATGCGTGGGATAGTTTTGCTCATGAGGTCTCAGCTGTCTGGATGCATAAGCAATGACTTTGCCTTTCTGCATCAACACACAACCTAACCCTTGTATCGAAGCATCACTATGCACTACAAATCTACCGCCTTCCACCGGTAAAGTCAAAATAGGTACAGTAGTCAGCTTCTCCTTTAAAATTTTAAAACTCTGCTGACATTCAGGAGTCCAATGATATCTCACATCCTTTTTCAATAACTTAGTCATAGGTGATGCAATTATCGAGAAATCTCGAATAAACCTCCTGTAATATCCGACTAGCCCTAAGAAACTTCTAACTTATGTTACACTCCTAGGTGGTTCCCAATTTTTTATGGCCGCAATCTTATTTGGATCCACATATACTCCCTCTGCGGAGATCACATGACCCAAGAAAATCACTTTATCCAACCAAAATTTACACTTGCTAAATTTGGCATAAAGCTGTCCATCTCTCAAAGTACTCAACACGATCCGCAAATGTTCTTCATGTTCCAAACTAGACTTGGAATACACAAAAATATCATCGATAAACATAATTATAAACCTATCCAAATAAGATTTGAAAACTCTATTCATCAAATCCATGAATGTTGCAGGTGCATTCATAAGTCCAAACGACATCACTAAGAACTCGTAGTGTCCGTATCTCGTTCTAAATGCAGTCTTAGGCACATCCGACTCTTTAATCCGTAATTAATGGTACCCAGACCTCAAATCAATATTAGAAAACACTGTAGCTCCTTGAAGTTGATCAAATAAATCCTTAATTCTTGGCAACGGGTACTTATTTCTAATAGTAACCTTATTCAACTGCTTGTAGTCTATGCACAATCTCATAGACCCATCTTTCTTTTTAACAAATAGTACCGGTGCTCCCTAAGGTAAAAAACTAGGTCTAATGAAACCTTTATCTAATAGCTCTTGCAATTGCACCTTTAACTCCTTCAATTCCACTGGAGCCATCCTATATAGAGCTTGAGATATGGGTGATGTACCCAGCAATAATTTAATCTCGAACTTAATCTCTCTCTCTGGGGGTAAACCAGGTAATTCCTTTGGAAACACATCCCCAAATTTATTAACTATGGGTACTTCTTTCAATTCTTTTCCTTTCTTACTTTTATTTACTACAAAAGCCAAATAAGCATCGTACCCCTTCCTAAGATACTTTATAGCTGTAATAGCTGAAGCTATCTTAGTTGGAGTCTTCCTATTTTCTCCCACAAAACATATTTTTCTACCATTCTCTTTTTCAAACATCACTTTTCTCTCAAAACAATCCACATTAGCTTTATAATGACTTAATCCATCCATGCGTAAAATAGCATCAAAATCACTCAAGGGTAAGGGCATAAAATCCCATTCTAACTCATCCTCCCCTATCTTTACAACAACATCTCTAGTGATTTTATCACAAATTACGCTAACTCTCATAGGTATACTAACCAAAATAGGTTCATCTCTATCAAACAATTCTAACTTATTATGCAGCACAAATGTAGAGGATATAAATGAGAATGTTGCACCCGGATCAATCAATACACAGGCTAACTTATTGCAAATAGAAGCCATATCCTTAATGACGTCCAGTGCATGAAGAAGAAATAAATAACTAAATCATGTTCAGATCCTTAATCCCTAATGAAAACCTAACTAGCCTGACATATTAAAAATAAGATCCAAAAGAATATAAAAGAACTTCATCACCAATTACAAGGAAATTAGAAAGTAAAAAAAGAATCTCAATCTCTTGAATATTCTTGATCTCCAATCTTGCTTCCTCAAAGCTATGAACTCCTTTTTCTTCACTTTGGAACATCCTCCTTTTGTTCAATCAAGTCCCCCTTTTTATAACTCTTAATTCCCCCTTGATAAGGATTACAAAGAAGTTGATTAAACCTAAAATTCTAAACCTACACGGGCGTGTCTCGAAGCATACACGGGCGTGTCTCGATCATGCCTTGAACATGTGCTTCTGGATGGCCTTCCATCCAACGGTGTACATCTTTGCATTAAAACCCGATAGCTACACGGTCTCCTACACGGGCGTATTTCGACTCGTGTCCTATCATCCGTAACAGTACACGGCCAAGCATCCGGGCGTGTATATCTTCGTTCAATATTCCAGTGCTTGACACGGCCTAGTACACGGCCGTGTCTCTCCCCGTGTTCAATGCTGTCAATTATTCAATGTTCAACATGCCTATATGCATGGCCGTATATCAATGGTTCGCAAATTCCTTCATGTCCAGAAGCCAACACGGCCATGTACACGGCTGGATCGCTGCCTCTGTTGATCTTTTATATAAAATTCAACCGCTAATCCTTGTTTTCTTCAAGCTTTTCCATCCTTAACCTTGTCAAATGTCTTTATCACCCCTACAAAACACAAACACAAACACATGCAAATTACCTATTCTAATACAAAATAACATAAAATTAACATAAATTAACTCCTAAAACATATACTAATTTGACACAATCAGTACGTATTATTTGTAGTTAGCAGCACTAAATGTTTTAGAATAGTAGGAGCTTGAAGACAATTTAGAGAACTTTTTAAGTCTCCAAGTACAGGTAACACATCGAGGATTCCTTATAAAAGAAATTTCCTCCCCTCTTCCTGTCCGCTTAATAACATGAACCTCTACTCCGAATGGACAACAGTCATCCACAATATATCCATTACAAGAATCATTGAACATTGCAAGAGAGAGTCGCTGATCAAAACCATGTTCAGTCTTTAAAGCATGGTAACTCTTAACTTTCCCATCTGCTGCATATCGTATTAAACATTTTCAAATATAGCCATCAACCATTGTTTTTGTAACAAAAAAATTAGAAGCCACCTTGGATAGTCAAATACTTGTCTTGAATCTGATCATAAACAAAGAATTTGAGTCTCACATCAATCTGGGATCCATGAGAAATCGCGCCAGTGTCCCCTAATGCCAAGTAGAGAGATATGTGATCATTTCCATTTCTTTTTGGATTTCCATTAGGATACAGCAACAATTTCCTATCACACAGTGAAAAGCACTTGATAACTTTTCAGATATATAGGAGTTAGAAGATATGTAATATAAAGAACTGATAGGATCAACATACCATCTGTAACCACCAACATCAAAGGCACTTGATTCATACTTCTCTTGAGTCTTTCTAACTATCTCAGACAATTGGGAGAATGATTTGATCTTTAATGTGTAGTGAGCAGGTCGTACATCTCCTTTTGATCTTGTAATTTCTGGGTAAAAAGAAAACAAAATTATATATACAAACATAAAGATGTTATGTGAGCATGCCTTAAGAAGCAGAGTAAATGGATAAGATGATTTACAAGCACTCATTCATTATTAAAAGGAGGATTTGGATTCCAAGAATCTTCGATTTATTGAGGAATAATCAGGCCAAGTTCATTAATTGAGCATTAACTTAGTTTCTTTCATAAAATTATTAAACACTGAAATCCTTTAGGTTTCAGGAATCACTTGAGCTTGTCAGGCATTAACTTTACTGTAACAAATTAACTGACTATTACGGTATATGTGACAAATCTGACTATCAAGTGTAACACACCTAGAATAGGCATACAATCTCCCTTTGCCTATATATATATATATATATATATATATAGCTTGGTCTATTCTGGCTAAGCCTGGTCCATCCTCGTCTCTAGCTCCAACTGCATTGTGTGACTGACCTAAACCTGACACCCGCATACCGCATATGCCAGTCATTTGCAGTCTACGGCGAAGGAGACAAGGGCGAGGCACCGAACATGTTCTATCCTATATATATATATATAGGCACATATATTTGTCTAAACCAGCAGTCATTGGGCATTTTTCTTTAATTTACCAACTGGAATACAAATCCATGGCCTTTTTTCCAATTTCTTATTAACGTGCATGCCAAAATTAAGCACAGACATCAATTTCTTGCTGTATTTGTGTGTGTGTTTCCTTGGTGGGCTCATTAATTAGCTGGTTAACTATAAATTGGCTTATGAAATGTGAGTCACCAAAGGAATAGGACTCTTCATATCATTAGAGAAAGATCAACTTGCAACATTCACAACAGCAGCAGGTAAAAAAAAAAAAAAAAAAAGAAAAGAAATATTTATGTGGAACTGAAAATAAAAGATTCAACAATTAAGAAGATGATTGTGGGTTACAGAAGATCACCATCAGAAGAAGCAAGAGACAGGACATCACTATCTTCCAATTTCATTTTCTGTTGCATATTTTCTTAGTGCTCGCTTCTCAAGTAGCAAGTACTATAAATAATGAAAAAGTCATAGGCAGATTTAGATAGCTGATAGAGTATTTTATCAAACAATTAAATCATAGATGATTGGTGATAAAATAGATAGAGTTTTGATTATCTTTAGTTTAAAGTTATCTCCCACCAGCTAATATATAGTTAATTTTTGAATTTATTTTTTATTTGGATTATATTATTTTTGTTAAAAATAATTAATAATAAATATTTTTAAAATTAAATGCATATAATTATTATTTTTAAGTTATAATAAAATAAACATAAATTTAAATTATAATTAGTAATTAAATAAGTATATATTTATATCTATATTTTTTTAAAAAAAATTATATTAATAAGATTTATATCTTAAAATTAATTTTAAAATAATTTTTATTAATAATTTTAATAATAAATAGATTTACTTTTAAATAATTTATATAACTAAAAATATTTTAGGCAGAAAGAAAGCAATTTCTAGCTGTATTTGTGTTTTACGTACTTTTCCATTGTTCGGAGAAGGATTTTGATTAGCAGAGTCCTATCCACTTAAACCATTTGTGTTTTAATCGTTATTAAAAGCAACTTAGCCAAGTTCATCTCAAAAAAAGCCACTTAACATTACCTCCAATTGAAGAGAAAAAAACATATAAATAACAAACGTATATTTACTTTTTACATATAAATAAAAAAAAAACATAAAAAATGATTTTTCTTTTTTCTTCATGTTATTAACTTGTCACAAATTTCTTTCATTTTACTTTTTCACCGTTAGATTGCCAAACAAAATGACCAACTAAAATACCAATTGATGTCCAGGATGGGTCAAGCTAGTGTGACTGGTAATTTGCGGGTTCAGAAGATTATTTGCTGGAAGCCTCCTTGTGCCACTTGGATAAAACGAAATACTGACGGTGCCTTTAGTCGAAGTTCTTTGATGTCAAGTGCTGGGGGTGTGCTGAGAGATTTTTGTGGAAACTGGGTGGGCGGTTTTGCTATGAAAATTGGCTCCTGCTCGATCACAATGGCTGAGTTGTGGGGTGTTGTTGAAGGGCTATACCTTGCCTGAGATTGCGGGTTCAGGCGTGTTGAGTTAGAAGCGGATAGCAGGGCTGCTGTGGTTCTAGTGCAGCAACAGGATTCTCGGGTCCATAGAAACTCGCCGCTGGTTTGCTCAATTCGTTCATTGTTACAGCGTGCATGGGAGGTGAAGATTGTGCACATCTACCGGGAAGCCAACTGTGCTGCAGAC
>CATIWO010857053.1:0-16458 GCA_949673435.1 Macaranga tanarius | reverse complement strand
TTTTCAGGTTAGGTGCTTGATATCTGCTGGGATAGCAGCAAAGAAAAGACAGTGCCGTGGTCATTGGCGCGACAAGATAAAGATATTAGAATTGATATGTAATGGAAGAACGAATTTGAGTTGTAATTAAGTATTCTTATTATAAATGGTGTGATGAAATTGCTAAGTGATACTTTATTGTCATTAAATTCCTAATTAAGTGTATTAATGGATAAGTTTGTGGTGAGAGTGTGACAATTTAGGCCTGCAAAATAAATCATAAATTAAATCCCCAAAAAAGTAAATAACCTACAAAAAATACAAAAGTTAGTACAAAACAAAAATAACCAATAATTAAATTCTATCTAGATTAATCAAAATTAAAATAAAATCTAAAATTAATTAAAAATATTTCACAATATCAAATAACCCAATTAAAAAAATAATTATTTAAATAATATAAATCATGCATGTGTAGTAACTAAAATCACCATTAATTAATAATTAAATAAAATAAAATATTACACAAAATAAACAAAGCAAATATAAATAATAATATTAAATAGATAATAAATAAATAAACAAACAAACAAAGAATGAACAAATAAAATAAAATAATTAAACAACAAAGAAACAAATAAAAATAGCAATGAAAATAATTAATATAAACTGAATAAGATAAGAAATAATAAATTTAAAAAACAAATAAAAGAAAGAAAAAAAAAGTACTTAACGTCAACAGTGCCATGGCACTGTTGACGAAAAAAAAAAAAAAAAGGTGCACTGTTGACGAAAAAAAAAAAAAAGGAAATCGGTTGATGGGTTTTTAATATTATAAAATAAAAAATAAAAAAGGGGTCGCCAAACAATTTTGACAACAATTTACCCCAACAAAAACAATAAAATAATAAAATAATAAGAATTAAACAAATAATCAAATGCACAAAAAAATGACAATAAAAATGCAACAATGTAAAATAAAAATATAAAAAACAATAAAGATTTTTTATGCAAATAACACAATTCAAACAATAAAATCTATCCAAAAATAATTAACAGAAGCAATCAAAATCAATAAGATATATGAAAAAAAATAAAAGAGATTAAAAAGATTACTGTAAAAATGGATTTGCCCTCGGAAGTGTGATGATGAACATAGGTCTCCAACAATTCAAAGTTTAATTCCACCTATTTGGTTTGTAGTTCATGCCCTTTTTTTTTAGGATTTTCTTTCTATTTCTCTCTAATTTTTTTTTTCCTAGCCACCTTCTTTTTTTCTTTTTTCTTTCCCTTCTCTCCTCCCTCTCTAGGGTTTCCTCTCTTCCTTTTTATAAAGATTTTTTAGGATTTTTCTTTTATGGGTTTTGGGCTTGATTTAATGGGCTCTGATGGGTTTGGTTCAATTGGGCTGTAGGTTATTTGGGCTCTGATGGATTTTGGTTTAGTGGGTTTGGTCTAGTGGGTTTGGAGTATGCTTGGGTCTCTCATAATTGGGTCAGAATCCAATTCTTTTGCATATTAGGCTTATGTCATTTTTTTCATCATCAGGCTTTTACCTCGCGGGCTGGACCAGACCATGTGTCCATAATTATCTTTCATTTTTTCCTCGTTTAATTGAGTTTGATTAATTAAAACTCAAGTTTCATATACAATTTTGTCAAGATTTTATTTTTTTATATTCTTTTAGTAAGTTTGAGTATTTATTCCATTTTTTTATTTTTAATTGCAGATTTGCAATAGTGTATTTTTTATTTATCTAAATTTATCATATTATATTTTAGTCAAAATATTAACAATTAAATTTTAAATTAATTTCACAAAAAAATAGAATATTTATGCAAAAGGATATGTATTTCTTTGTTTATTGTTATTTTTAATATATTAAAAATACCTAAAATATTTTATAAAATAATAAATATATTTATCAGTTATATAAAAATGGTGATGTCGACACTTTCAATTGCCTACCATATTCTATGAATAAAAATTCTCACTTTTGCATTATTATTCAACTAATTTCGTTATAAAATTTTCCCACATTTGATTAATTAGGATTTTTATTTTTATTGCCTATTTGGATGCCTGTTTTAATTAATTTATAGTTCAATATGACCAATCCTTAACTAGCTATAACACATTAAATAATTACAACATTTGAGGTATGATTATGGGGAAGTAATCGAGCCAAGGTTTTACAAACTCAAACTCGTCAAAGATCTCAAACTCAAAAAAAATTTTAAATTTCAATTCCAAGCTTGGATAAGTCTTATCTGACCGTGTATCGTTCTGTCAAAAATTATACATGAAAACACGGGCGTATAATTGCCCGTGTATCTTTCTACTAAAAATATGTAATGAAAACACGGTCAGGCAATATGGGCGTATATATGACCGTATAACCTACTGTCCAATTTTCTATATGCAAACACAATCTATCATACAGGCATGTATGTGCTAGTGTTGCTTTTTGTCCGAAATCATATTAGTAAACACGAGAGACCACATGGGTATGTGTATGACCGTGTAACATTCTAGCTCAAAAGACATACCTGGACACGGCCTAGGACACAGGCGTGTCTCTACTCGTGTCTCCAATTCTTGGCCTTTTTTTTTAATTTTCTCGACTTTTTTTAATCCCTTGCATTGGTGATCCTAAAAATAAAATAAAAATACCAAAATAAAAGAAAACTAACCTAGAAAAACTAACTAATCAAATGAAGAATGTATGAAAAACTAAGATAAAAATTGGGTTGCCTCCCAATAAGCGCTAATTTAAGGTCCTTAGCTTGACCATAAACATATCAAAGTTATTTGGGATGAGAATTGACATCAAAGGAAACAATTTCCTTATCCCTTGCCCACAAACCTCCATAATAAGATTTACATCATTGCCCATTCACTTTGAAATGCTCGCCTTTATCATTCTCTAGCTCAAGAGCACTATGAGGGAATGTTTGAACCACTTTGAATAGTCCACTCCATCTAGACTTCAATTTACCTGGAAATAAATGAAGGCGTGAGTTAAACAACAACACTAAATTACCAACCTGAAAATCATTTTTCATGATATGTGCATCATGCCACTTCTTTATCTTTTCCTTAAAGAGTTTGGCATTCTCATAAGTTTGGAGGGGAATTTCATTTAGTTCATTGAGTTGCAACAGCCTCCTCTCTCCTTCATTTTTCAAGTCAAAAGTTAGTGTCTTAATGGCCCAATATGCACGATGGTCTAGTTCGACAGGTAGATGACACGCCTTCCCAAACACCAACCTAAATGGTGATATGCCAATTGGTGTTTTGAATGCCGTTCGATAAGCCCATAATGTGTCATCTAATTTTGTAGCCCAATCCTTTCTCGAACTACTAACTGTCTTCTCTAAAATCTTATTTAGCTCATAGTTCACTACCTTCACTTATCCACTTATTTGAGGATGATAAGGTGTGGCAATTTTATGACGCACACTATATTTCTTCAATAAGGACTCAAATTGATGGTTGTAAAAATGTGACTTCCCATCACTAATAATGGCTCGTGGTACACCAAATCTCATGAATATCTTCTTAAGAAACTTAACCACAACCTTTGCATCATTTGTGGGTGTTGCTAAAGCTTCCGCCCATTTAGACACATAATCCACACCCACAAGGATATATTGGTTCCCAAAAGAAGAGGGAAAGGGTCCCATAAAGTCTATCCCTCATACATTGAAGATTTTAACCTCTAGAATTGAAGTAAGAGGCAATTCCTGTTGTTTGGAGATGTTTCCAACACGTTGGCCATGATTACAATGTAGGAAAAACTCCTTAGCATCCTTAAATATTGTTAGCCAAAAGAAACCACTCTCTAATACCTTAGCATCTATTTTTGATTCTCTATAATGTCCTCCATAACTCGAATTATGACAATATGATAAAACATTAAATACCTCTGAATCTGGAATGCATCTTCTAATCATACCATCTCCACAGATTTTGTAGAGGTAAGGTTCTTCCTCTAAGTAGTGCCTCACCTCATACAAAAACCTCTTTCTTTGTTAGTGTGATAATCCCTCCGGTAGCACCCCTCCAACCAAATAATTGGCAATGTCAGCATACCAAGGGGTTGCTATACGATGTAGAGCCAAAAGGAACTCATCCGAAAAACTATCTCTAATAGCCTGTGGTGCACTCTTCTCTTCCTTTTCTAGACGTGATAAATAGTCTGCCACTAAGTTCTCCGAGCCTTTCTTATTTTTGATCTCGAGGTCAAATTCTTGCAATAATAAAATCTATCTCATTAGTCTCGGTTTAGCATTTTTTTAGCAAGTAGATGTCGAATGGTCAAATGGTCAGTGTAGATGATAATTTTTGAACTCAAAAAGTAGGAACAAAATTTATCTATAGCAAAAACCACCGCCAATATATCCTTTTCTATGGTGGTATAATTGAGTTGGGCTTTAGTTAATGTGCGACTATCATAATAGATCATATATAGACGGTTGTCCTTCTTTTGCCCCAAGACAACTCCTATAGCGTAGCCACTTGCATCGTAAATTATCTTGAAAGGTAAGGACCAATCTAGTGGTGTAATGATGGATACCGATACCAATGCCTTCTTTAACCTATCAAAAGCACTCAAACACGCATCATCGAAGACAAATAGCACATCCTTAATCAACAAATTAGTCAAAGATTTGACAATTAATGAAAAAGCCTTAATGAAACATCTGTAAAAACTGGCATGCCCTAAAAAACCTCAAACTCCCTTGAGTGATGTAGGCAGTGGCAACTTCTCAATAATCTCCATTTTGGCTCGATCCACTTCGATTCCCTTGCTAGAATTTTATGACCTAAGACTATCCCTTCCTCTATTATAAAATGACATTTCTTCCAATTGAGCACAATGTTAGTCTCTTCATAATGCTTTAAAACCCTATCAAAGTTAGCTAAATACAAATCGAAAGAACCACCAAAAATAAAAAAATCATCCATAAACACCTCCATAATGTCCTCAATTAAGTCAAAAAATATTACCATCATGCAACGTTAGAATGTAGTGGGTGCATTATACAACCCAAAAGGCATGAGTTTATATGTAAATGTGCCATAAGGACATGTAAATATGGTTTTCTTGTGGTCCTCGGGATAGATGAAAATCTGATTATAACCCGAGTACCTATCAAGAAAATAATAATAGGCATGACACGCTATTCTCTATAACATTTGATTAATAAAGGGAAGGGGAAAATGGTCCTTCCTAGTAGCATTATTTAACTTCCTATACTCGATACATACTCTCCAACCATCTACCACTCTCTTAGAAATTAGTTCTCCTTCATCATTCTCTACCACAGTCATCCCACTTTTCTTTGGTATATATTGCACAGGGCTAACCTACTCACTATCGAAAATAGGATATATAACTCATGTATCTAGTAGTTTTACTATCTCCTTCTTCACTACCTCTTTCATATTTGGGTTTAGCCTTCCTTGCCTCTCAACTATGGGTTTATGCCCATTCTCTATATGTATCCTATGCATGATAATAGAGGGACTAATTCCTTTTATGTCAGAAATTAGCCACCCTAATGCTCTAACTCTCTTCCTCACCACCTCACACACTATCTTCTCTTGATCAACACTCAGTTTATTAGATATTATGATAGGTAGTGTGTTATTCTTACCTACGAATGTATATCTCAAGTGATTGGGCAACAATTTGAGTTCTAGTTTAGGTAGTTTCTCTATATATGGAGGTGTAGGATTATCACTTCTAATTAAAAGTTCAGGTTTAGTAAATATGGTCTCATCCTCATCCTCTAACTCAATAGCTTTCCATTCCTCATCATCACTCTCATAAACTGAAAAAATTTTCTGCTCAACACACCCATCAATTGACACTATTTTCATACATGACTCATCATGTAATGGGTATTTCATGAGCTTAGACATGATAAACTCTACACTCTCATTCCTAACCCTTAATGTTAATTTACCTTCATGCACATCAATTAATGCTCTACCGGTGTTAAGGAAAGGACGACCTAAAATTAATGGAGAAGTTCTATCCTCTTTAAAGTCTAAAATAACAAAGTCAATATGGAAAATAAACTTATCTACCTTTACTAGCACATCCTCCACCACTCCATGAGGTCTCTTGATTGAGTGATCAGCCAATTGAAGGGTCATGTTGGTTGCCTTGACATCTCTTAACCCAAATTTTCTGAAAATAGATAAAGGCGTCAAATTAATGCTAGCACCTAAATTATACAAACATCTAGAAAACTCAATAGTTCCAATAACACAAGGAATAGTAAAACTCCCTAGATCCTTCAATTTGGTAGGTATTTTCCTAGAGATGATTGAGCTACATGTCTCTTCCAATGGCATTATTTCATTGTTATCCCATGTACACTTATTAGTAATGATCTCCTTTAAGAACTTAGCATATTTGGGCATTTGAACTAATACTTCCATCAATGGAATGTTAATATGAAGTTTCTTTAAAATCTCTAAAAATTTGGTAAATTGCTCGTCATCCTTTTGTTTCCTCAACCGTTGGGGAAAAAGGATCTTAGGTGCAAGTAATAGAGATGAACTTTGCACCTTTTCTTCTTTATTCTCTATAGCCTTTTCCTTGGTTGAGTCCTCTAACTCTTCATACTACTCATCAGCCTTAGAATTCTTTGCCTCTTCTTCCATCTCAACCTTTAATTTCAGCTCCTTACCACTTCGTAGAGTGATTGCCTTCACATCCCTTGGATTTGTCTCAGTATTGCTCAGAAGATTTCCAAGCCCTCGAGTTGCTATTACATTGGCAAGCTACCCCAATTGAACTTCAATGTTATGAATCAAAGAGGAATGATTCTTAGCAATTTGGTCAAATTTAGCCTTCATCCTCTTTTGACTCTCATATTGGCTCGTCAATTTGGTAGAAATAGCATCTAAAAATTTATCCAATTTATTCTCAACCGATGCTAATCTATCTTGTTACGGTTGTGGAAATCCTGGAGGTCCTTAATTTTTTACCACATTATTATTATTGGGGAAGTTAGGCAGAACTACATTGTTGTAGTTACTCTATGAAAAATTTAGGTGATTTCACCACCCTGAATTATATGTTAGAGTAGGGATTGTTGCCTTTCCTTCCTTGAAATTGATTCCCCATATAATTAGCTTGCTCCATAAAGTTTTCTCCAAAATTTCCTGTATTACATGAAACAAACTCATCATTCACATTACCCACTATATTACATTGCTCACCTTGAAATTGTGCAGGGCCTGAGTTCGCTTTATGTGTAAGGTTGCCAAGTTGCTTAGAAAGTGCAGAGATTTGAGCTTAAAGGGTTGTAACACCATCCACTTCGATCTTTCCCATAACCTTAGGTGCAATTGCTCATTCTACAAGCCACAAACAACTATCAAACGCCATAGTCTCTAGGATCGATGTAGCCTCATTTACCGTCTTCCTCATCAATGAACAGCCGACCTTGGAATAAATGGAATCACGAGTAGCCGGTGCAACTCCATTATAGAAGGTACGAATAAGCACATCTTTGGGTAATTTATAATGTGGATAAATCCCTTGTAAATTAATAAATCCCTCACATGCTTCGCTTATTGACTCGTGTTCAAAGTGCTGAAACGAGGTGATTTCCTTTACAACTTTAGCCGTCCTCGAAGGTGGAAAATACTTAGCAAGAAAAGCCTTTGCTAAATCATCCCATGTTGTGAATGAACCAGCCAGTTTCATCTTCAACCATATCTTTGCCTTGTCCTTTAATGAGAAAGGGAACAAGCGCAGCCTCAATGCATCCTCAGTCACACCATTAAACTTAATAGTGTCATAAATCTTTAAAAACTCAGCAATATGGTCATTGGGATCTTTATTTGTCATTCTAAAAAATTGAACTATTTGCTGAATCATCTAAATCAAGGACGACTTGATCTCAAAACTGTTGGAATTGATGGATGGCCTAGTAATGCTACGTTCTGTGCCTTCTAAACCCAGCATAGATATGTCCAAAAGGATTCTATTTTCGGCGGGAGCACCATTCCTTTCCTCAGCCATCTTGATTGGTTCAATTGATTGTGCTTCCTCCTTTGATTTCTCCTTTGCTTATTTTCTGTTTGACTTTTCGAATTTGGTAAGCTCTAGTATGTAAGAAAGTTTTGCTTTCCCCGATCGTCGGGTATTATGCATACACTTACAATTAAAATAAAATAAAATAAATAATTGCTTTAATCCAAAAGAGATACAATCAATTATAATGTTAGATTGACAATCTCCGGTAACGGCGCCAAAAACTTGTTTGGTAAAAACTCTGCAAGTATACAGAATCGACAAGTAGTAATTAAGATATCATGCCACAGAGATTACAATCTATCCACCTACTAATTTTTTTCTAATTGTTTAAAGCTCACAAATTAAATGAATTAATTACTAAGTCTACTTAAACTCAAATGAAAATATAAACCCTAATTTTGAAATCAATTAACTAAATTAAAACCAAACATTAGGAAATTAATTCACCTCACACTCGTTAGTTAATTCTCATTTCTAAATTCAATTATCCATGCAAATTCTGAGTCATCTTATGTTGTAATTAACTCCTCTCAAATCTAATTAACCTACTTTGTAAGCCTTAATTAAGATTATGTAACCCAATTCTCATTATAATCACAAACCCTAATTAATCAAATCGCAAAGTTTAATCTCAACTCTTATGGAATTAAATCAATTCAGTTTATTTATAATAATGAACCAACTTAATTTATGTTTATAGTTCCAGCAAAACTATCACATCTCAATGCATAATCTCAATTAGTATCATGTTAATGTTGATCAGGCACAAATATGTATTAAGCTCAATAAACATAATTTTGCATGAATAAAGAATTTATTAGAAAGGGAAAAATTAAACTAATTCATATTCGGATCCTTAACTCTTAATGAACAAGAACCTAGCCTAACATATTTAAATTAAATTATGAAAATAAGTAAAAGAAATCCATCACCAATTATAAAAATTAAGAAGAAGAAAAAAAAAGAAATTCAATCTCTTGAAATATCGAATCTTCGATCTCCAATCTCGATCCTTGATAATACCCTAAAAGGTTCTCCTTTTCCTGTCAAAAGTCTCTCCAAAATAAGTTCTCTTATTCATTTTATAGTTTTCCTCCAACTCCCCTTTGATAAGTGTCTAAAGAAGTCGATTTAATCTTGACTCTTTTGCGTACACGGCCATATCCAAATTCTACATGGCCGTGTCTCGATCACACTCAACATCCGGACACATATACGGCCATATTTCGACCCATGTTCAGAGTAGACAAATATGGCAGTAAAGTACACGGCCTACAACACAGGTGTGTCTCGATCCATGTTCAGGCTATTAAATTTATCCAGTAGACTACACGGCCCAGCATATGGCCGTGTCTTCAATTGTGTTCAGAGGCCTCTTTTAGTCCAGAATACTACACGGGCAGGCACATGGCCATGTTCTTACCTGTGTCGACAATTTTTTCAAAAATCAACTTCTAACACTCTGAATCTTTAATTAATCCACATCAAATCTTGATTAAAGACTTATAAATGTAAAATATGCATAAATAACCTATCCAAATATAAATTACACATTTAAACCCAAAACTAACCCAAATTAACTCCTAAAACATAACAAAAATATACACTAATCAACAGTTGAGGAATACTGTGAAGCTAGTTGCTTGCTTGGTTAAAAGAGGAGTGCCAAGTCACAAGATGGGACTCACAAAGGGCAATATTAAGAAGTTGAACAATTACAACTATAGTATGTGGTTGACTTGTTTAGACTCGTATCTCCAAGGTCAAGACTTATGGGAGGTAGTCAGAGGAAGCAAGAGTACAAAGCCTCCAAAAGTGGATGCTAAAGCATTGAAGAAGTGGAAAGTCAAGGCTGGAAAAGTGATATTCACTATCAAGGTATCAATTAAAGAAGAAATGTTGGAACACATCAGGTATGCTTCCACACCTAAGGAAGCCTAGAATATTTTAGCCTCGTGATTTTCAAAGAAGAATGAAATGAGAATACAAAATTTAGAGACCGAGTTAATGTCGATTAAGCAAGGTGATATATCAATTAATTAATATTTTACTAAATTTAAGTCTTTTTGTCGTGAAATTTTGGAATTGGATCCTGCATCTAAGATTGGCGAAGATAGAATGAGAAGAATTATTATTTATAGAATTAAACCGGAATATCAAGGATTTATAGCGGTAGTTCAAGGATGGCCTAAACCACCATCACTAGAAGAGTTGGAGAATTTATTGGCTAATCAAGAGACATTAGTGAAACAAATAGAGGAAGTTTCAATCAAAAGTGATATGAATGAAGAAGCGCTTTATAGTAATCATAGGAGAAAAAGTCTAAGAGGTCAAAATAATGCAAAGATCATGAAAGAAGAGAATAATGACAATGAAAGCTCAAGAAGGTAGAAAGGCCAAAGTTCGTATTCAGGGGGAGCTCAAAAATGTCAAGAGGATGATGGTAGATAAGAAAGAAAATTACATCGATGTGAGATTGAATGCTTCAATTGTGGTAAGAGAGGACACTATGCTCGAGAATGTCGTTATAAGAGAGTTGAAGGAAGTATTACAACGTCCGTGAAGCCTCAAGTTGAAAGCGAAGAGGAATGGGACTTCAGCATTCAAACAGCTTGTACAATTGATGAACCAGTAAAAGTGAATGAGTTCGTGAAGACAAGTGAAGAAGATGGAGATGAGTTGGTTACCTCGGCCATGATAGAATCATGTGAAAGTGAAGAAGATTGGGACTTAACTGATTCAAACTTATATGAAGAAGGTACGTTGGAAGAAGAGATCGACTTCGAGCAAGGAAGATTTCAAGAGTAATCAAATACAATAGATTATAAAGAAGAAAAATTGTACAATGAAGAAGAGGAAAAAATCATTGAGGAGTTTCTATCATCTTTAGAACATGAAGAATTTGAAGGCAAAATTACGACACAACAATAAGAAAAAGATTAAGATGCAAAGATGGTGCAAGAAATGCAAGATGTGAGTTGGGAAGAAAATGTTAAGAACATGACATTAGTTGAAAATAAATTTGCAAGAAATTTTAATGAGTATGAGAAGATGACTTGGAACAATAAATAGAAGATACGACAAGACAACATGCTGCAATTAACAAGTAATGAAGAGAGTAATATACAAGATGATGAATACTTTGATCAAGACGGACGTGGAGTTCCAAAAGTTGAAGGTTTAAAAAGTCGGTACTGAGGGGAAGTGTTAAATAAATCATCAACTAACTTATTAGAAGTTTCTACTATGTACTACAATCAAACCACAAAGTCTAGAACTATCTATAACTATACATATAAACTAAGTTCCACCGCCATATATAAGAATAATCTAGAAATATTGAGATTGTGGAGTAACCGACATAGGGCATCTAGCTATAAATATGTCTATGGTCATTGTAATATGTGTGAAGATGAGTGAGCAGAGTGTTAGTGTGCAGGAGAGAAAATGCTAGTGGTGAGTTAGTGTACGGAGGCAGTATGTGAGTGGGTGTGTGGGCCTAGTGTTTGACGTGAGGTAATATAGTAAGAGTAGTGTGGGTTTGTGTAATGTATGTACAAGTTACCATTTGGTATAATTAAAAGTAAGTTGTTACAATTAAGTCCATTAAGTTATTTTGGCAAAATAAATTCAACAAATCTCTACGTAGTAAATGAATGCAATGTGAGTAAGGAAGAGTCTTACCTATACTGGGTGCATTACATTCAATAGTATGATTTAAAACACATCACCCTATAGCTTATGTTTAGTTGGTGCACTTACTTAATAAGCAAGAAGGTTAATTGTACCAAATATTACTTAATAAGCAAGAAGATGCTTTTTTTTTTTTTTTGAACATAACATAATAATATTCATTAATTCAAAAGCTCACAAGCATACAGAGTACAAGAGCTCAGCCATTTTAGCTGGGGGGATTAACCACCCATGTGGAGGAAAAACATTTACATGATTAGCAACCTAGATTGCTATCTGAAATACAGCCTTATGCACTGCCCTAGATTGCATTAGAACCATACGTACTAGTAAAAATGCATCTTCCCCTGCAAGAACTGAGAACATCAATCAAGAATACCATTAGTCGTCCCTCAATGTTCCCTGTACAACTCTTGCAATTAACACCATGGCTGTGATATTGGACTTATGCCTGTAGCTAACATCACAGAAAAATTTTATAAAACCTGGAAGCGGAACTTTCCAAACAGGTTGCTGGTGTATCACAGCTGAGGATTGATTCTGCAGTCGGCCTGACGAAGGAAGGTTCCATTGTTGATTCCAGTAGATGAGTTTACAAACCACTAGAAAAGGATTCTGCTTGTTGCCCGCACAAGTGAGGGAAACCAGATCCTCTAGAAATAGCCATAGAAGGCAGCATACCAAAAACCATAAAGGTTAGCATCCAAAAAAAAAGGAGAAGCCAAAAAGAGCATGAAACACCATAGAAATAAAAAGAAAACTAAAAGACAGTAAAGCAAAAGGAAGAGATGGGCATGTTGCCGGCCAAAGTGGCCAGCAACACCCCTTGAAAAATCTAGAGATTTTTAGTCAGAGAAAGAAGAAAGTAAAGTTAGTCAGAGAAAGAGGATACTTTGATCCAGCAAGAAGATGCTTTAAGTCTTCTAACAAGAGCCCTCTTTATATTTGTTTCAAAGCAATAGAAACTACTAGGTGTGCTATTACAGAAATTCTCATTTGTGGACTTAGTTCAGCACGTAAATTTGTGGACTATATGGAATTTTGGGGATAATGACGTCTACTCTGTTTGAACTTTCTAAAATTTAATAATTTTATAATAATCAAATGACAATATAATATAGATAGCATGTTATATAGTTAAAATAACTGAATATTCATAATAATAATTTAATTTTTTTATTTATCAAAAAATAATAATACATTTTTAATAGAATAATAAAAAAAATTTATAAAACATATTTCAAAAAATTTATTTAAACCACTAATGCTTTGCTACCGAAATTTTCATTTTATCAAATTTACTAAAAATTATAAATTTAAAAAGAGAGAGTGAAATAAAAAACAAAAATAGAAAATTTTTTAATTTTCTCATTAACTATTAAAAGAATTTTTAAATGATGATAGAACAAATTATATATTTTTATGATGTTTATTTTTTAATTTTTTATTAACTAACTATAATTAAATATAAAATCAATAAATAAATAAAAATAGATTATTTAAAATAAAATTACTTTTATTTAAATTAATTATTTTTCTAAGAATATGTTGTGTATGGCTCATACCAGATAAAGGGTACGGTACAGGGTAATTTTGTAAATTTACCATGGGTTATATATATATAGTGTATTTGTAACCCTAGAGAAATTATTCTCTGAAATAATAAGAAAACAGCCGCTCCGCTCCTGATGACGTAGACACATTGCCGAACCTCGTTAAATATTGGTGTTCTCTATTTTCTTTGTTCGTTTCTTTTATTCTTGATTGTGTTTTAGCGTAATTTCTCAACAGTAGGCGTGACTTGCTAATAGCTGGTAAAATGCTTATGCTATAATTGAATAAAACATGCTATAATCTTTAAGTTTTAGATCAAACTAGGCTACTAAACAGAAATTACCATTCCCAATTCTCCATAAGAATTATCAGCTGCTAATATTATAGTACATTTCTTTATGCTAAATAATTATAAATTACATGTGCAAATCCAAGAGACAAGATAACGGAGTTGCTAGCACGGATGTTACAATTTTTTCCCCTTAAAAGAATTTCGTCCTGGAAATTCAATCAGCCGTTGCTCACTCTAAATTTGCATAATGGATTGACTAACATCACTTTTAACCCAAGCGTAAGTTTGTATGTTAAGCTTCTGTTACACTACTTATGTGGAACTATGCTTAAGACTAGTACAATCAAACTCTATTTACCTTTCATGCTAATAATAGTCTTTCCATTAATAATGATTTCATTCTTAGGATATCTAACATCTTTAAAATAATGCAAGCTTAACTCTAAGCCTAGAGTTCTCTATTCTATTTCCAAAACATACTCTTGCTCTTTATGATTAATCCGATAGATTCCTTTAGTCATCATTTTTTTTTATGACTACACCTTCAGTTTTCATAAATTGGAACAACTCCAAATAATAGTCCTATCTTAAAATATCAAATCACCAAGTCTCCAAAAATTTATTTTAGACTGATCCTCATAACTCTTAACACCTCAGAATCCATCAAACATAGGCTCTGATACCAACAAATGTTACGCCCACTCTGCTAGCTAACGAATAGGCGTGACTCGCTAATAGCTAGTAAATGCTTATGCTATAATTGAATAAAACATGCTATAATCTTTAAGTTTTAGATCAAACTAGGGTACTAAACAGAAATTACCATTCCCAATTCTCTACAAGAACTATTAGCTGCTAATATTACAATAAATTTATTTATGCTAAACAGTTATAGGATGTTACAGAACGAGTCTGTTAAAGAATTGCAGACGGAATGTGTATGAATTATATCATTATGGTTTCCTAAGATTAAAGATCAGCCTCTATTTGGGTGTTGTTATGGTGTTCTACATGTTTAATTAGATAAGTTATAGATAATATTTTACTTCATTGTCATTTAAGAACCTACTTATAAAAAATCAAACTTACAAAATGTTTTTATTTCCTTTTCCAGACTGCTGTTATGAATTGGAATCATTAAGTTCATGTAACTTTTGTGGGTCATCATAAATCGTAATGTAATGAATTACGAAGTTGTGTGTGAATTGTATGATGAAGCCAGTGCAAAATGATGTGATTTGTGCCAGCATTCACAAGATATTATAAAACACAACTACAACTATTATATTCAGAAGATATTAAGCCACCAAATAATAATGTCTAGTCTTATCATGGGTAGTATAATTTTTAATATCTTGTAACTTATTAATTTTATACTTCTAAAGACTACCATCAATTGACGAACACTGTAATTAACCTTAGCTATATTGTCATTCTTTATTTTTTCCATCGAAATGGTACTTGGTTTGGTAAACATCCTTCCATCAGCTGCATTTAGAGGCGCCATCTCTGATGTTCATATGCCATTCGTTTTCTCTTGCTGGTTCAATTTGCTTTCACGTTTTAAACTATGTCTTGCTTTCATGTTTTCACAATGACTTTATCAATTTCTAACTCTAAAATCTAGCAAATAATATAGATAATATAAAATAATGTAGATACTATAATTGTAGTTGGCTTGATCTTAGTTGATAGAGATTCTTTAAAGATCAGCTAATTCCTTGCATTACTCTTTTTAAAAGTTGTTCTTTTTAGTAAAAAGATTTACCTAACAATAAATTTTTGTTGAAAAAAAAATTACATTATTGAGTTTCACATTTAATATTTATACTCGCGTTACTCTTTGTAAAGAGTTGTTTTTAAGTAAGAAGATTTACCTAACAATATCATTTTGTTGAAAAAAAAAATACATTATTGAGTTTCACATTTCCTATTTATACATGGAGTTGTTGTTAGTACCCGATTTTGTGTTGTACTTGGAGTTGTTGCTAGTACCCGATTTGTGTTCTTTTGATGGCTTGTTAGCGTTTAGACCTTCACAATAACATTTTTTATAAGCGTATCTAATTTTCATATGAACTATTATAAGGAATTGAAATTCAAAATCTAGCTTTTGTTCATAAGGTATAATAAAGCCGAGTCGAGTTGAAAATTGTCAAGTATAAATTCTAATCAAGTTGAAAATTGTCAAGTGTCAGTTCTACTCTGACTCTAAAATTTGACATGTAAAATTTGACTCAAGTTTAATTTAGTATTTGCCTGCACTCTTTTTTTAAGGTTAAAAAAATCTGCATCAAGATGTCTGTTGGCAGGGTCCATATTAGAACTGCTTAATTCCACATTCATAATGCATTTTGATTGTACCAAATTTTCAGTCTTCGAGAAGCATCAGGAGAGAAGGAAAGAGGTGGAAAAAAACACTTAATCTCTAATGGTTTGATTTTTTTTAAAAAAAAGTTAGGATAGTATTACCGGTTAAATAAGTTGGAGAGCTAATTATTAGTGATATGGTGTTATCATGACACCTTAAGAAATTTTATCCAAAATTCAAAAATATAATCAACATCCAAACTTAACTGACCGAATAACTCTTTATATTAAATAAAAGTTAGCAAAAATATTAAAGTTATATGTCACAATTTATAATGTGAATAATCTTATCATAAGTGTTGCAAATTGATCTATTTATATCAGAAGTTGTGACATCTATCATTGTGTTAATATTATAAAAGTTGTCAAATCAATCTGCCAAGAAGAAGCGGCCGCCACACCATGACAACAAACATACCTGATGACATAATGATGGAGATACTGTTGAGGCTCCCAGTGAAGCCTCTTCTTCGTTTTAGGTGTTTATCAAAATCATATTATTCTT
>CATIWO010857049.1:0-24535 GCA_949673435.1 Macaranga tanarius | reverse complement strand
AAATAGAAAATAAAATATAAAAGATGAATGAAAATAGTACCTTATATATTGAATTTTTTTTATTGATTGATCAGTGATGGTAAAGAGTGAAGAAAATAGGATTTTGATATGTGAAAAAAATAGATTGATAAGTGAGTAATAATTTTTAAATAATAAAGATACAACATTCAATCCAATAAAAAAATTTTAAAACCTAACAATTGAGCGTATTCATTAGATATTTTAAGTCAAAAATTTTAATTTATTATTTAAGTACTTTTTAACTGAATTAAATAATTTAAGTTAAACCCATTTTGAATTATCATACTAACTTAAAATAATTAAGTGTCAAATATATTAATTTTCAGCATTAAGTGGTGTTATCAAATTCCTCTAAGTAAATTTTAGATTGTTTTTCATTATTTGTAAAATAGTATGACTTTTAATTTTAAGATGAATTTATAAACTTTTAAATCAGGGACAAATTCATAGAACTGAGTTGGAATATAGTCAAATTTATCTACTAATCACCTCCCCTTTTAAAGAAGTTATATATATTAACAAATTTCTGTCATTTTAATAAAATTTTTACACAAAAATTAAAAAAGTGACAAAGTTCTTAATCTTTGTATACAACTCTCTCTCTTATTAATCAATATCACTTCTAAGCCTTCAATGAAAAAAATATACAAAACAAAACAAAACTCGAGTGAGTCGATTAAATGTATTATCTTAATAAAGAAAAAGACGAACTAAATTTCAGAAAATAAAAAAGGGACAGTTTGAGCAATTTCAGTACTAAAATCATCTACATAGTACAAACTTTTTTTTTTTTTTTTTTGAACTGATAGAAACTTCATTAGATAAACAGAAGTGTATAGAAAGAGAGACTAACCAGTATGAAAGTCATAGAAAAGATTAGCTCCACATAATATAGCAAAACACCTATCACAAGATTAGCTAGAGGCACATCAACATAACTATTACAATCTTGACAGTAGAAATTTTGCATCCAATTGACAACCAAAATAGAAAAACACTCAAATTTTAAGTGTTGAAGACACAAACTAAATCCATATAAACTCCATGGAAGGAGATGGATCGGTCAAGTGATTGAATACTAGGTAGACTAGACTAAAACACCATTACCTTCCGCAAATTGGTGGCTCTCATGCTCACCTTAACAAAGTTGGAAGTCTTGTGAAGAACTCTTTGGATTTTGAGTAGATCAAACTAAAAACTCTTCGATATAAATACAAATCTCCACACAAGAACAAAAAACTCATCATAGACCGAGAACATCTTCATCAAACCCATAAATCTATCAAAATACTTTCTTATTTAGTGATAATAACTATAAAATATAGATAATAACTGAAGAGAGAAAAGCAGGGGGCCACCGTTGACTAAGAAATAGCCAACAGCAGCCCCGCCGACCAACAATGAAAGAGGGTTTACTGTTTGAAAGGGAGAGAAAAAAACGAGAGAAGAAAAGGGATTAAAAGGTAAAATTTGAATTCACATAGTACAAACTTCAATATTACAATGTTTGCTTGCAATTATTGACAAAGTTTCAGAGAGCTGTAATAACAGACACAGGGAAGCAATATAAATTTAAGAACAGATGCGGCAGTAGAAAATGCTATGGGGAAAAAGCTTTCAACCATCATGTATTCAAATTTCAAGCTTTACATTTTAATATCCCAAACATTTTTCACTTCAAGATTTTCTCTCCAACAGAGCATACCATGTCAACAAATAAAAAAGGATTGATTGACTATAAGCAAAATACCACTTCCATTTTTTAGAAAAAACAAGAATCTGCTGCATTCAGAGGGGCTTTTGACCCATAGAAGAACCCAGAAAAGAAAGATATTATTGGGAATAAGCACCTGAGAACTATACACCCATACGTATATATTTCTCCCACTTTGAAAGAAAGATTTCCTACTTATATACTTCTTATCCACAAAGTCAAGACCGTCAAAGAAGAACAACTAAACAATTCACCAAGTTAATCAGGTGGCAATGACTGATTCTGAGACTGGAGAACCAGATGATGAGGCACTGGCTTCACCCACAACACTCTTTAGTTTCGCAGATGAAGACTCAGCTAAAGACCCAAACTCAGAAATGTCCCCGATGTCCAAAGTGTCAGGAAGATTTCCAGCAGACTCAAAAGTGTCAAACTGCATACACAAAAACATCATATTAGAGTACTCCAAAAAGCAAAAATGAGGTTGGCTCAAATATATATATATATATTAATTAGAATGCTGGTTTAAAATGCAACTATCTACATCCTTCTCTTTGGAAGGGATTTTCCCCTTTAAGGCAAGGATTTCTGAAACACCAGTTTGTCAGCAAGTCAAGCATATGGGTTCATAGAGTTCATGCTAAATCCAAGCAAAGATCCTGTCGCATACTTGCTGCTAGGCATCATTGTTTGCCATATAAATAATTTAATATACTACATGCACTCTTCACTTATGTCAACCATGAAAGTTAAGAGACTCAATTTTAGAAGTTCAGGAATACAAATTTCAACAGAAACAAACAGTACTTATAAGAATCAAATAATGAAGCCACGAAAAACGAAGAAAAGAATGGAGGCAAAGAAAGCAAAACCTATAGAAAGCTAACAGTTCATAGATAGCATATATATTGCATTCAACATTGGTTACCTTTGTCTTAAGCTATTGAACCATTCTTTATCATCATTTGTACCCAAAATTGGGATAGGAATACTTGCACCTAAAAAAGAAGGATAAGGATGTACCTCAAGTTGGTTCAGCATATCAACAGTGGCATCCAAATCGCACTTGTTTGCCACATAGACATCATTAAGTGACTCATCCGATACACCAGGAAAAGATCTTTTAAGGAATTCCAAAATGTCAAATTCTTCATTCATTGCCAACTTCTCAGTCAATTCATCCGGATTTTGAGATGAAGAACCATAAAAACCATGGGTAGAGTGGCTCTTCAACACAGATACATCAGGATCAGAAGAAGTTCTCTCAAGCTGCTCGTTCTGCAAAGTATGCTCAACAGATCCAAACCAGACAGTTTGATTGCCAGAATTCGAAACTTTCGCAGTCAATCCAGGAAATTCAATTTTTTCAGTTGCTTCTCTTTTGGACAGCGGGACATAGCACGCTGCATAAGGGTTCAACGTAGAAGTTCCTGACTTCATTGCCTCGATCCAGAAAAGAGATAACTGTTTTCACTCAACACAAAATAATAATAATAATAATAATAATAATAAAGAAATACTATTATTTACATGTAATGTGCATCATAAATCAATAATCAGAAACTTCCTATTTGCCAAACACTTTAAAACCCTAAGTTTCAAAATGATGCTCAATGAGATTCACTTGAATGCTTCAAAATGAACGCGTATCGTGAGCAAACAAAACAAAACGTTGAAAACCTTTCACAGACCAAAAATTACATTTAAAATTCATCGAATTCTTCGGTGCACAATGCTCAATCAAGAAGAAGCATATACTTTTTATTTTTGTTATTTCTCTAATTCTAATCAGAAAATTTAAAAGAAAAAACATAATTAAAAAAAAAAAAAGAAAAAAGCAATCAAGATCCTGTTCCTGTGCATTTCTTTTTTCCAAAATTACGCCATTTTTCAAAAAATTGCAACAAGCAACACACTAATTCCCGCCATAATTAACAGCAAGAACAATAACAATCCGTTCAAAAAACGACGATCAACACACTAAATTCGAAATAAAAATAAAAATAATAATAAGATCAATAAACAAACGCCGATTGCCAACCGCATCACGGAAACAAAAAAACGCAAAAAAAAAAAAAAAAAAAAAAAAAAAAAAAAATCACATTGATATAGTTATCACATAAAGTACCTGAAAGTAGAGATTGCAGAAGAGGAAAAATTTTCTGTTGCTAAACCCTAATTTGAGAAGGAGGAGAGGAGAACCGATTGATTGAAGAAAAAGCAAAGAGAGAGAAGAAACTGATGATCCAATCCAATTGGAAAGTTTACCAATGATAACTGAATGTGAATCAGTTATACGGTGACGTTTGGTGTGAAAACGGAGCGTTTTAGCGGCGCCTAATTGAGATAGTTAGGCTTAAAGTGTGTATTAGTTCCTGAAGTTGTTCACAATGGTTTTAGCAAACCTAATTGTAATTTAATTGCACAATTAGTCCATTGCTTTTATAATGTAAATAATGTCGTCTATGGCTTTACTATAAATTATAAAAGCATAGATATATGGTGCTTAAATAATGTCGTCTATGGTTTTATTATAAATTATAAAAGCATAGATATAAATTATAAATTATAAATTATAAATTATAAATTTAATATTTTAACACTGTTATTTAAAGAAAAATATATATATTTGGGGTTTATTTTGTAGTCCTAAAGAGAACAAAAGTTGAGATTTAAATTCGGTTTGGCTTATTTAAAGATATAATTTTATATTCATTTCTAATTTTATTTCATGTCTGTTAAATATAATAAGATGCGCTTTTCTAAAAAGAAAAAATATTTATAATTTAGATTTTAAGATTAAGTGAAATAAAAAAATAAGAGTTCATTTGAATTTTCATGTTGAATCATGATATCACTAATTTATTTTCATTATATTTCCATTTTGGTTAATAACTATAACTCAATTTTGAATATTTCAAGATGCTATAATGTTTAAATTGCAAGAAATTGTGGCTAATTAACCTAATTCTAAAATTTATATTAATTAGGGAGTTTTCTTTAGTACACATGTGTATTTATATAAATTATTATTTTTAATTAAATTTAAATTAGGTAAATTATTGTTTACTCCAAGTGTATTACAAACTATATATCAATAGCTATATTAAATCAAGTTTAATTTTTATTTGAAAAGACACATGTGTACTAAAGATGACCGAAGGTAAAAGTTGAAATTGGGTTGAATTGTCCATCTTATACGAATTGAGGGACCAAAATGGCTTGCAAGCCGAAGTCTATATGAAAGAAGACTGAATTGTGGATGAGGCAGAGCTTTACAGTCGGAAAAGAAAGAACAGCAATGGCTGTTGTCTGCTCTCAATTTCTCATTTCGCATCATCAAAATCCTTTCTTTAGGTACTTTATCAACTCACAGAGACTGATAAATATGCAAAGACTGATTCTTTTCACTGTATAATTGAAGTTCGTATCTGGGTTTGGGATTGCAGGAATTATCAAAGTAGAATCTTGCTAAACCAGCAGAAATGTAAGTTAAACGAGAAGATAATGGTCTGTTCATGTGCTTCTTCTTCTTCAAAACCCAGTTCTTTTAATGGGTTTCTTAGAAGGGATTTGGTTCTTTTTGGCTTATCTTCTTGCTTGTCCTTTGCATTTCCATCTTCAGGTACCTGTCACTCACTAATCTATTTAAACATACATTGTTTTACGTAATTTGATTTTGTGGTCTCCAAGCTAAGTTTTGGACTGTACGTTGATTTTATTTTTGTGGGTTCTAATCAAGGAGAATGATTAATCCTATATCTGTGTTTGGTATATTTTATTAGCTTTTGGATTGAGAATTTAAGAATCATACTAATACTTAATATAAGTGCATTTGCATTGTTATTTCTGTGTCTATAAGGAATAATTTCTGTAGGATTCTATGAAACATGCTATTTGGTGGTTGGTTGATATTAGCTCTATTTCAGGTACCCTTGCAGAGGAAGATCTAAAAATGGATTCATTGGTAGATGAAATAAATGCTTATACTTATTTATATCCAGTAGAGTTGCCATCTAGCAAATTCCTCTTCAAATGGTGCGTAAATTCCGTCCAAATTTCAGAATTTTCATTTGGGGTTTATTTTAAGTGTCATTCTAAGCTCAAATATGATGTAGATTATGGTTGAAATAGATGCTGAGTAACTAATTCTTAATACTTACTGTATCTCCTTAACAATTATGTGAACATGACTTGCCTATGGTTTGTTTACTAAAGGGTAGAATCCAGAAAGCCAGAGCGTTATTCATCAGCTGCACCATTGTCCCGTAAGTTCTTTTTTTTTTTTTTTCTTTTTGCAATATAAGTTATGAACGATACATGTTCTAAATTTTCTGGTTTTATAGCCATGTTGAGGTCACTACGAGACTAAACATGCATATAACTGATTTGATTTTGGTTTCAACTTCATACAGCCAATGCACGCCTGCGAATAGTGTCCGAGCGTGTTGACATTATTGATAACCTTATCATTTCTGTTACAGTAAGATTCATACAGTCATATGCCTACTATGTCCGCTACATGTTAAAGAATTATAATTTTATTTCTTTTGGTTCAGATAGGTCCCCCAAATTTTCAGTTCCTAAAATCTAAGGACAAGAGTACCTGGACTGCAAAAGATGTTGCTGATTCTGTTTTATCAGAAAAATCTGCACTGGTAATGTAGAAATACCATTTCCACAAGAAGCATTCAATTTTGGCTAAATTATGCAATGGTTTCATAATCTGCTAAGACCGTTATGACTGGAACAGAATGACAATATATAACATTGGCATTTGTACACCACATGCAGTTTTATAATTTATTATCTAGTAATGCTAATATCATCTGAAAAAACTCATGCAACATTGATATGGAAATTAAGATTTTATTGGTTTCCTAACAACCTCAGAAATACTGGGTGAATTTATTATTCTGGTCAAGCATGATTTGATATGTCCATTGGGTCTAAGCTAGCCCTCATATTTTTGGAATTTCTTGAATTCTATTCTTTGGAAAGCTCAACTCAAAAGCAAAATTTGATGCTGATTTTGACAACCAACTTATTTTCTTCTGGCAGCGAGTCACCTCAAGTCAGCGTTTGGCCGAGAGTTCAGTTCTTGATACACATTCTAGTGAAGTAAGCTCTAAAGCCTTTCACCTTTTGTGGTATCCTATGTTTAATATGCATGCTGCTACTGTGCTACAGGCATATTGATGTGTGTGTATGTTATGTGAAGAATGTCTCATTTTTATTTTTCCCTCAGATTGATGGTGAGCCTTATTGGTATTATGAATACCTGGTGCGCAAATCACCTATCAATTTTGTAAGTTTCTCCATTTTTGGTCAAATTCCTGTTGGAAGAATTGACTAATTTATTGGTTGCTGATGCTTCATATCAAATTGGCAGGCTGAAGAATCAAATGTTTTTCGGCACTACGTGTCTTCAACGGCCGAACGAGAAGGTAGGAGGAACCTAAAAATTCTGTTTTAAGCAAGCAGCTGCATTAATATTTGTTCCATTTAATTCTAACTTATCAGTGTTATTTTGCACCAGTATCCACTATTGAAATATACTAAATGTTTAGTCAATTCAAGTGATGGTAGATAATAACTTGCTCTAAATCTAAATGCATATGTTAAAAGAAGAAAGGTCAATATATTTTTTAAAAAATATTAAATGTCTGATTAATGGAAGGCTCAAATAGAACATACAGAATTTTGAGCATTTGATGTCCTTGCTGCTGTGATTGGTGGATTGAGTTTGTGGGAATATGTTAACTGGTGGAACTTTATTCCTTTGTCTCTCTTAAAATATTCTGCATCTTTTTTCAGTTATGGCTTTTCTGCTTTTCTGAACTTCAAAGAACTAAACTGCAGGTTACCTTTATACTATAAATGCTTCAACTCTTAGCAAACAGTGGAACAAGGTCCTGCTCTTTCTCTCTCACACAGTGACACTAGAATTTATGTGAGCTTTGTGTGTTACTTAAGTTCATTTATGCAAATTTGTGTTTGACTGGTTCTTCATGTGATGCAGATGGGGCCTTTCCTTGAGAAGACTGTTGCTTCATTTCACCTTCTCCCTCCTACAGATAACTATGTACCTCCATATAAGGATCCATGGAGATTTTGGTGACAATTTATTTATTCACCCCTGATTTTGTTGTTGCCCTCATTGAGAAACAGTAGCTTGAACTTCAGTAGACATATAGTCATCACTTTTATTCTTTTATTTCATGATATTGCTGAGATCATAACTGAGTTTGGGTTTCTCTTTTGTTGGGTTGACATTCATGTAAACACTCTTCTTATGGTTATCCAGCAGTGAATGCAACATCATATCAGATTATTTTCAGTCCACTTTGTGAGCTTATGCTTTCAATTTTAAATTAGGAAAATGGCATTGTTGCTAATTTTATTCAGTGGAAATTCAAGTGTTTGAGCAGGATTGCTGCAATCCTGCTCACAAATTAATCATGGCCGTGTAATTTCGAATCACCTAAATTTGATTTCATTGATTGTGTTTTCATGGATGCAACTATAAAAGCATAAAAATGTTTAACATACAAAAAAGCTCATTCATTTCTGAGCAAAGAATAATGATATATCTACATCTAATTTTTTTGCATTTCTCTTTTATCTTGTTCTCTTTAAAACTAGATCTTTGACTAAAACTCATATGGACAGGCATATCCACAATATTTACTATCACAACGCCACTCGAATTGGCATAGATTAGCTAGCCAGTAGCCGCCAAAGGATAGTAGTAAGTTAGTCCTGCGACGTAGCAGAATATTCAAAAAGCAGGCGTTTTGAAGGAGCAGACTGCAGGAGCACTCGCAAGCGGCTTGTAAGCTGGTAGATCAAAGTCCATTGCATTGCCATCTCCGAGTCCTTCATCTGCCTGACAATAGAAGCCTACAAAGAGAAAACAAGATGAACGGTAAGATGATTAGTAGATGGATATGGATTGAAAGAAAACCTTCAACTATCATTTTTTGGCTGAATTTATGTTATTAATATTTAGAAACCCCAAATATCAAAACTGTTTCTGAACTATCAATATTAGATAAACATAAAGGATAGAAAGACTGAAATGATTTCAAGAAACAAAACAGGAGAAAAGGATAAGAATCAAGACAACCTGAAGATGTTTTCCAAGCTGCACCTCAACTTCAGTACCGAATGAAATATTATTGGCAAAAGATTTCAATGGATCAACAGTAGGATCAACAGAAAGCAAACTAGCAATCTGCGGGGCATAGACTAGCCTCCACCTAGCATGGCCAAATTCCCCCTTCCCCTCAATTCTTGGCATCAGTGTTTCAAGTGTTGCAGTTGCAAGCTTCCTAAAAGCAAGTTGGCCATCACCCTCCAATATAGATTCTGCTAACTGAGACTCAAAGATTCTAGCAGCCTGAGAATGGGAAATTTTGATGAGAACAAGTTGCCTTATTTTAATCTGAATTTTGAAATTTCAAAAAAAAAAAAAAAAAAAAAAAAAGCTATTGAAAGATAGACGTGTATATGATGACTATAAAACACATTATGTTGTTCCTTTTTCGCCTTCTTATTCCTTACAGATGGTAATTCATTAAAAAGACATCATAAAGGATGCAAGATTTACATGAATATTGAGATTCAATATCTAACACCTCAAACATGAGACTTATACCAACACAGAGATAGCATATTTGTGACAGTAGACATAATGGACAGATAAATTAGAATAAAAGACTGAGTTACAGCTCTTCATTAGAGTATTAATTCTCATGTTACCTCGCTAGGTGAGAGGCCATCCTGTTCCATAGAACGTGTGGAGGTCACCACCAGTTTGTCTTGCCAATTGCTGGCTCGGCTTTGAATCCTGAACTGCCACTCAGATCCAACCAAAGCTAAGTCCAGCATAGGATCTAGTCCGTACTCAGGTTCAAATTTGGCTACATTTAGATGCTCTCGCTTAAGCCTCACCTGTATTTAAAAGTTCATTGTCAGCAGATTTATTGAACCCACAAGTTGGCCAAATTAAAAACCAAAATAAAGAGGTCATGGATGGACAATATTTAACTGCAAGAAAATTATGATACTCACTTGAGTTGCAACAAGTTTAACGTCACCATTTTCAAATGTAAGAACACCTTTAGGTTTGATCCATTTGGGATGAGCCATGCCATTTAGCTCAAGCTCTCCACTAACAGCAAAGTTGAGAATCAAAGGATAAACTATCCTCAATTCTGGTCCTAACACAAGCTTCAAATTGCTAAGGCGAACATCTACATTAGGCTTAATGCTAAGTTGCTCCAAATCCTTTTCAACTTCAGTTGATTTAACTGCAAGTGTACAAGTAAACAGCATGATACAAGTAAAACTTTGGTTGCTAAAACTCAGCAGCTAGTAAGGCATTATATTAAGAAAGAAAACACATTTGATACTTCCCAAAATCCATCTAGGTTAAATGCATAAGTGCACGCAACAAATTTTTCATGACTTGGAAACATTTAAAACTTTTTAGAGAAAATTCTAATTCTCCAAAATGATAGCAAAATTGTTGTTGGTGTCAGATGTAGTTACAAAAGAAAAAAATTTCCCGCACAAATAGAAATTAATAAATAAGTTGCTACCGGTGGTTTGAGGAAACTTGGTCCTTGAAGCAGCAGGTTCTGAACCAAAAAACCGTGAAACATATCTAGATGCAACTGTTCGATTCAGTCCCCTGACTGGAAGCCTGGACTGATTTGAGGCCAATCGATTAAAAGGAGAGCCTCCACTACCCTTATCATGTGGTAAATATGCTTCCCCATGGCTCAATTTAATGTTTCCTGAGATGTTTGGCTGTAGTATAGAACCAGTTATTTGTAACTGCGTGTCAACCTGGCCACTGAATTTAGTAACCAATCATTAGTTTTCTCTGGGCCACAGAGACAATGAGAAAGCTATGCATCATAAGCACCAACTACAAAAGGAAGAAAATGAATAGTAATAATGTAACTGCTTTTCTAAAGTGACCACCACAACATCACATCCATTCAGGAAGAAATCATCAACATAGATCTAGAAGACATCACCTACCACATGTTCATAAATTTAAATTTCATATTAAAAAATAATTGAAGTACCTCATAATGTTCTTTGCTCTCACTTCCAAGACTTCACATTTCAAGTCAATCTTATCACCAAGAGATGCTTCACTTGTTCTGAGGGGCAGATTGCCTTTTACAAGTAATTTTCCCCTTCTGCTTACGCGACTCTCCAGCGAAGCGATGCATAGCCTATTCGATTTTACATGTACTGTTCCACCAAAGTTTGTAAGTGGTTGTTGGAGTACTGGTGAAGATATAGATGCTCTGTGGAATGAAGCAAATCCATCAACCACAGGCTGCTCAACTGTACCTCTGACCTATTTGATTACACACCATGAAAAGCATCATGAGCTAAAAACACAGGCTGTAGGTGATAATTTGCACAAATATTGTACATGTACAAGGTCCAAAAATTCATATAAAATACATAGCTTAACACACCTCGAGCATAACATCAGCATTCCCATGAAGCCAGTCCACATAAGGAGATAAAGCTGTCAACATCATCATTCCCCCGTCTTTGATATCAGCATCAATCCTAACTTCTCCCACATCTAAGAAATTCCAATTCAAGACTTTTAGGCTTTCTGCCAATTGAGTATTCCAGCCTTTTTCATTTCTATCTCTAAAAACTTTTTTTTCACTGGCTTCATCAGTAGATCCTCTATTTCTGTCCTTAACCCAACCAGGGACCCAAGTTGCCCCGCTTTTGTCTGTCTCTGCATCTTCTTCCTCTGATGAGTTATTTTGGACAAAATTAATAGGAATACTTCCTTGAATATGCACATGGCCATTTTGGATGATAGGTTCAAGTTTGGCATTGAAAAGAAAACGACTGGCCGAGGTTAGGGATGCAACAATTTCAGCTCGTCCAAGATCAATGCCTCCAATGGCACCATCAAGGAGTCTAACTTGTACATCACATTCTGGTTTTGCAAGGCTTCCTCTGAGATCTCCTTCCATATGCAATATACCTCTAATTGGAGCTAAAAGTTGCCTCAAAGAATGAACAGTGTCAGCAGCTGAAGATTCAATGACCTGAACCACGGTTGGAACTAAACTAACAGGGAAATTCAGAACAGCAAAATGAAGATTGGTTTTTGGCCCTAACAAAGTGCCATCAGCATGGATTGTGGCATTATCCTTCTGGATAAATATCCTCTCAAGACGCAGACCATCATTATTGCTATATGCACCAACTGCTAAAACACGCTGAGGTTTGTAGGTTCCCCATTCCCAATCTTCCCCGTGAAAATCAAATTCTGCCTGGCAAATACAGTGCCAAGTGTCAAAATAAAATTAAAAAAAAAAAAGATGACGGGGACATAAGCTGAGTTCAAGGTCCTGGAATAATTATACCATAGTGTCCCCATTGCCTCCACCGCTAGCATCAAGAGAACCACGCCAGCGGCCTCTAAGTTCAGCCAAACCTGGAAGAGTTATGTCTTCCAAAACAATATCGTTTGATGAAGTATAATGCCCCCTTATTACCTGAAATCTCATAGAGCTGCCCAATCAACAAATGTGCTTGAAATCGGGTCTTAATAAGTGTTTTGTAGCAATTAAGGTCATATGCGTGATCCATTTCATAGGGAAATGAAGACATCTAATTAAATCCAACGCTGAAATTTATATGAAGAAATTACCTCAAGCAAGTCTTGAAGACTCTCAGGATATAATGCAACTGAATGCAAACTTTGAATGAAAAGGTCCTGAATGGAAGATACACACCAATTGTGATTTCAGATTGAAAAATCTGCAGCACTGCAGACTGTCAAATTAAATAAGCAGCCATATGCCACAATTCCACTGTGTCCAGGCAGAATATAACCTTTGATCTAGAAAGAACTGCAGGATCTGTACTTCGAGAAAGAAGTCTTGCAAGTGGAAGCATCTCAGCAACCTCGGCTTGAGGTACTTCAAGTCTCATTCTCCACCTTCCCATAGAGGATATGACGCTTCCCAGTTGTCCTGTCATTGCTCTTTTGAAGAGGCCACCTGGTTCCTTTGCAGCAAGGTTTCTATCTCGGGTGCCAGGCAACACGTATTCGCCTTGAAGCTCATAACGGCTATTCACTTGTTCCAAAATAGTTTTCTCAACAGTGATCTATATGATAACATATCATGGGGTAAGAACACCATCTGCATCATTTCAGATGAAAAAAGTACCAAAAAAAAAAATGCCTATCTATTAAGTCTGAAGGTGAGCTTTCGTGCATGACTAAAATTGCTCCACTATAACCTCCTCCAAGAATTAAAACTGCACAAAAAGCCTATTGCAAATGCCAAAAAAAAAAAAAAAAAAAAAAAGCCATAATCCTACAATCATTTGATGGCCAAGGCATGCAGGAGGCATCATGAACATGTACATAGCAAGTTTATGTTATGCAGCGAACCAAGATAGTCAGATTGATTAAACAGAAGCTTTAGGCACTCACCACATCACCACTCCATCTAGCAGCCACATCCAAGGCTTCACCAAGGACACCACTAAATTTTGGGCGAAGAACAGATAACACACCATGACCCCTCCTTTTCTGAAGATTAAGCTGAATTTCTGCCTGAAAGTAAAGCAACGGGCTAAGAATTGAGAAATGGTTTAAGTACAAAAAAAGACCAGAACAATTATCAAGAGTCATGAAAAGCAATCTAAACCATACTTGTAGTAATTAGCAGTAACAGAATAGTCTGAGGTAATTAGAGAAACTTCATAATTCACATTCAAATAAAAAGCAGAAGCAGTTGATGCCCATTGACGTAATCAGAGGAACAAATGACATACTAGCATATATACTTTTACCAAACATCAGAAATCACTAAAATACTGGTTTTCCTGACAAGACTGAAGGAAGTTAAAACTAGAGGCAAATTGTCACAAATCCTACAACATCCATCAAATTCATTAACTTTACACAACATCCAATCTAAAATCTTGAGGCACTGGGTTCCATGGGTCCATCTGGTTTATATGTCCTTTATTTGGCCTTCATCTTTCCCATCCACCATAGTTACTCTCATATGCACTCAGCACCTTGTTCTTCCCAATGTGTTTGGGAATTGGGAGGGGAAAAAAAAAGTCTAGGGACAGTAATTATTCTTACCAATAAAACTAGAATACAGAAAGATGGTAAATTCATGAACAGCCTGAAGCTTACCCTCTGTATTGTTCCCCGAAGTGAAGCCAATTCCAATTCATCAAGTGGAAGATGGCGTACCTAGAACAATTCACACACACATAAAAACATAGAAATGCAAATCTTGAACACAAAGCAGAGAATCAGATTCAAAATACAGAATGAATATTAGTCTGCTTTAACAACCATGGGATTGAGATACCTCCAAGGTAGCTGAATGTAGTGGTAGGAAAGAGACATTAACTCTTAGTTGCCCTTTCTGAAGCAAAAAAGACAATAACTTTCCACTTTGTGAGTTTTCTTCACAGCTAGGTTGTAATGGCCCCACAACCTCAACTGCAAGACTTTCATCTGGCCTACCCATGGCATCCAGCTGCAATACAAACATAAGCTAAGATTTTGGTATACGTTGGTCATATGAAACAAGTATAGAAAGAGCACAGATGACACAATGGTTGAACATATTAGAACTTCACACAGATAATACATCGAAAACAAGAAGTCCCAAGCACGAGATTGCAATTCCTATTGCTGTAATGCCAAATTGGCAGAGTCCTTTCAATAGAGCAAGATTTTTCAAGTTCCTTGTAGCAGACAGTATAATAATGCGTATTTAAAAAGGATTAAGAGAATGTTTTTTGAAAGATGAAGATTTACACAGTTACCTTGATATGATCACGTGAAATTCCTAACTGTCCAACCAACTGAGGTGCCAGCATCAACTGATTCAATCTAAGACTTGATAATGAAAGCTCACCAACAAGCCTTTCTTTGTTCCCCTCAATTTGCCCATGGTGCATGCTCTTCTCAGAAGGAAGATCCTGTTCATTAGCAGTACTGGAGGACTTCAGAACCTTTCCCTGAAATTTAACTTTTCCACTTGCTTTCAAGTGAGTAGGTCTTGGAGAATCAAAAGGGTACAAAGAGACCAAGCTGAAAAACTCAAAACCACGCAAGCGTAAATCCAACTCAACTCCTTCAACAGTAAATGGCATGCCATTCTTTGCATCAACTTCTTTTCTGTCTAGCCAGTATTCATCAAGATAATTTGTCTGGACTTTTGTGTATAACTCAAAAGCAACAGATGATGAATTCACAGTAATATGTTCATGCGAGATCACAATATCTCCTCGAGCATCACCAAATGATCCTTCAGCTTTTGGTGCAATCCACTTGATGTCAAACCTCCTATGACCAAAAGGAATATCCATCAACTAACATGAAGTGACATGAACCTGGAAATGAAAACTGGGGAACAAAGAAGAAAAAGGACAGGAAAAAATGTGACAAGCTTCGAGTGAAAGGTCCATATAACTCACGGTCTCAACAGGGATCCAGAAAGTTTTGTTTCTCCCACTAGCTCTCCTAATTTTAGAGGCATCAGCTGAAGATGACCTGGAATATATCTATGCATGATCTTATCAAAGGACAAATTGCCAGAGAAATTGACATCCATTGCAGTATCGTCCACCTCACCCTGTTTTAACAATGAAATATATGTGACAATGGAAAAATAAAACAAAACACTCATTACTCAAAAGTCCCCCAACACCAGTAATATGACTACCACTGGTCAGACCACCTGTTGGAATTGTATGCCACAGTAATGATTTGTTACAAGGTAACCGCAAATCAGAAAGACCAAAAAGCCAAAAAACATGCAGTATAGAAGGACCACAAAAGACTTATGGAATAAACAGAAAAATACAGAGACTTCCAACCAACAAATAATATACAATGCACCATTTAGAGAAAGCTTGTGCAGGCAATAACCCAAATATAGTCAGATGCTTTCCACAGCAAGTATACTTAAACATAAGGAATGCGGTGAAACAGTAAAAGATATAGACAGCTCATCTAACTAACCAGAAAAGATGGTATTAAATTTCTTAAAAAAGACAAACTATCAGCATGTGTGTATAAGGACATGTAAACAGTTTATAGCATAATTGCAGAAGTAGTTTACCTCAGGGCAAATCCATGCATTCCCTGCCCCTCGAATTTCACCACCATCCACCAGACTAGCTCTAATTCCATATAGGTCAGCAACCTATAATGAGCAAAAAATGAACAACGCTAGTTCAATTTTTTTTTTAAAAAAAAAATAGGGCTTAAATTGGGGAAAAAAAAACATGTGCTCTCTTAAATATCTGTAACTTACACAATTATCAGTGTTAAACGTGAAGTTAGCTGACAGATATGAAAATGGAATACGGTCAAATGCTGCCAAACCACCAGCCTCTTTGCTTTTCAACATTGCTTCATATGCTGTGGACCCAGCGACATCTGAAACTGAATGGGATATCTTCCTGGAAACCATTCCACTTCCCACAAATATAGGCGCATCCAAGGGGCCTTGACAGTTAAATATTGCAGTTACATAACCTGCCAACTTCAGCCATATAGAAGGGAGGAGCCAAATTCAAATGGCCAAGTTGAACTCTTTTTAGTTCATTCCATTGAACAGAAACAAAGTACTTAATCCATTGATTAAAATTTAAGGCAAGATTGCCCACCCAGCGATTTTTCCACTTGAAAATAACTCGATAAAAAGGCTTGTGCAAATTGCAAATTAATTAATGGACGTTTTGAAGTTACAAATTTAAGCAAGTAAATGTTGATGAATTCCTGATACACTTACCGGGAACAATAAAGGTCTCATCTTAAATGTTTTCATCAGAGCATTTACTTCTACACTGGGAACCTGTATAAATTAATAATGCACAAATTATTAGTTGCATACAGAATAAATAAAAAGAATATGCTAGAAAAATTAACAAGCAACAAAGCGCATGCATAAGAGGAGTGACCTCTTCCCCAATAAGAAGGGCCAGAAATACGAAGAACATACTAACATTACACCATGAATTTATATGCAAGTACAGAAGTTATTCACCTTCCACCATCTCTTTGTTTTCTGATACAAGCACATGCACCAAATACACCAAAAGGCACGTAACAAGATTTCTAACAAAGGTTTTGGTCATCGTGTCACAATATCAGGCTGTATCAGCCTAAAAAATGATGGTACCATCCAACACAGGAGTTCTGTTTCCTTTTTCAAATAAAATTGCAAAATAATACAACTCCAAGTAACAAACATCTATCTCAGTATACAGTTCCTCTCTACTCTCATTTAAACAATTATTAACTGAGTTCATGACCGACATTCTACATTTTTTGGATCCCCAGACATTACATGACCTTTTTCTCAAGATGATAATATTTTACAGATAAAAGATCCAAGCATGTGTCAAAGATTTAAAAATGACCCAAAACTTTAAGAAATCAACTAAATGTATCTGATAAAAGAATCAAGCTTTAATTAAATGGTTAGAAGACTTTTATTTTTCCAATTTTTTCTGTAGAAGGACTGATCATGACAAACCAAATAAAATTTCAAAAGAAAGCCCACCAGATACTAGGGTGTTCAATGAAGAAAAATCCATTAAACACTAGGATCATTAAAGGAAAACAAGATTTTTTAAAAAAGAGTTTCCAAACATTTATCGTAATTGAGCTCCCCACCCCTCCCCCGTCTCTTACAGACCAAAAAAAAACTTCTTCATTTTTCTTCCTCTGGTATCTGCCCAGGCCATTTCCACCATAACAACGAATCTATATCGGAACTATTGAAAGGAAAAAGACTAGTGAAGGGCAAATGAACAGCACAAAAATCTCCAAAAAGAAACAAAAAAGGGGTAGCATGCAATGACCTCTTTTTGACCACTAATGTCTTCTTATTACTCTAAAGCTGATCAAGGAAATAACATCCCAGGGTACCAGAACCTTACCTTATAATAAGAATTCTTCATGCAGTAAGCTCGCCTCAAAATTCTTTACATAAACATCACATAACTCAGTTTTAAATTAAAATCAAGACATATGGTGGAAGCTTGTATAGGATTACCACCCAGATCCATTTTCATCCAGAGACCTCTTTCACAAAATCAACTTCCTCATAATATTCTAATCAACGAACACATTCAAATGGAACTCAAATTCAGCAGGTCTATCACCTAAAAATGTTATGTGTCCAAAATATAACCTTTATTTATCAGGTCAATTGCTTCTAATATCCTAGGTGTGAAGGAAATTGAAAAAAATCTCGTTGGCTCCCTACAATATTTTCAATTTCATGACCAACTCACTTTCCAAAATATGGAGGCTCTGCCTCAATTGTGCCGAGATATCCTCTAATGAAATAAAGAATTCCTACCAAACAGCGATAAAAGAAATTTACTCCAATACTCATCAGTTGCACATGCCTTTTGAATCCCAAAAAAATAGCTTTAAGCACTTAATATCTGATGCAAAGCATTGATACAACCTGATTAGTTCAGGAATAAGGCCGAGTTGAGGTTAATACAATGAATCAAGAGTTGCAAGCACCCAACATCTATGGCAACCATGTATACCTGACACATTAGATGAAACTCTCCTTCCTCGGGATGAATGCCAAAATCTCCAGAAGCGTCTAAAGGAACATTACCAAACCAGCCACTTGCATTGTGTATGAATATCCGCTGGCCACGGAAACATAGACTTGCTGAAATGTCCTGCAAAAAGCACACATGAATGTTTACCAATTTTAACAGAATATTGCAAAACAGGACACTGCAATGATTTTTTCAGCACCCTCAATCTACTCCTAGTGATATAGATGCTAACTAATCATGTTTTGATGAATAGCCACATAAAAATAAGATCAATGGCAGTTTTAAATGAGAAAGAACATACAAAAGCAGCTTGCTGTCAACGCATAAAACATGAATGTGATAACTGAACAAAGTAATGAACCCAACAAAGCCTTGATCCATAACCAACCAAAGACAAGTACAGAAATATTAATCAGTTAATAGAGCTCCATTATCTGTCAGATCCTTAGCAATCATGGAAATTTTTACCTACCTTGTAAAAGATGTGACTCTTTTCAAATGTAGAAGTTACATTGAAAGGTTATGCAGTACTTGAATATTGTTTTAATTAAAAGAAATAGATAGCAAGCCTAAGAAGAACTATTTCCTTGAGATCTACTTTTTACTTGTTGTATGTACTCCAATCAAACAAATACTCCCTTTTATCCATTCCTTTTCTCTCCCATGGACCTTCCACTTTAAAAATCGAAAACTGGATTGATTGTTCAAGTATATAAATGATAAAAGTAAAATAACTATGATTTTTCACAAAACTAATTTTTTTTTTTCCAAGTTGGTTCTCAAAAGGGATTGTAAAAGTAACCTCCCTTAGAACCAAGTTGGCACACTTCTAGCTCTTACCTAAGCAATGTAAAATGCAGCTATAATCATCTGCCAAAGCTCCAATGCATCATCTAAGCAATAAGTCGTCAACATATACATAACCCAGACCTCTAGCATGCAACTCTATAAATCACATATAGTGATAAAATCATACATGCACATCATGAACCTTCTACCTCAAAGAAAAAGGTTTTCTGCTCATAGCAATTTATAACTAAAACATGAAATACACACAAAGAACATCCATGAAGTAAAGAGGTAAAGAAAGAATTTAAAAATTGATTGACATAGAACCCACAGAGAATGATGATGGAGCGTCATATATTTGGAAAGCTAATTCTGTCACGTCAAGCTGCCCATGAAGATTAGGAAATGTTTCCCCTCTTGACATGCAAATGTGGACCTGCAAACAGTGAAGGTATATACAACTCACAATGGAACCCAAATTTTGGTAAGATAGTAAAAGCAAGTGGAATGGAATTTGTACTGACTAAACAACTTGTTTTAAAACAGTATCACATGCCAAAAAAAAAAACCATATAGAATTCAAAATATTGATTTCTTTTCCTTTTTAAAAAGGAAAAAAGTCTCAAGGACAAGGTTATCTGAGTACTTAGTCTTACCAAGGAAGATAACTACAATGCTATTGCCAAATCAAGCACCATCGCCAGGCACAACCTATTACCTGTCTGTCGCTAGTGTTATTGATCAATAATAAAATTTGATAAGCTTATCTAACAGTCATTAATTTAAAATGACATACACGTGAATTATACCAAAATGCCAAATTAGAAGTTCCATCCATAAAAGTGTAGAGATAATAATTTACAGCTGTTGAACGTGTGTGTGTGTGTGTGTGTGTCTATAAATCTATATCTGTCTCTGTGCGTAAAACAGTAGATTCTAAATTATAAGAATAGCTCAGAAGACAGCATTTAGCTCTCAAAAGTGTCTGTCTAGATTTTGCCACTTAATGTGCCACATGCTTCACAATTAAAATGTTCCTCCAATGACATTATTTTCAGTGAGCAACAAATGAATAAAAAGTTATTTCCGCATCCTGCTTCAGTGAGTAAATAAAAGAATACATTAAGGAACGTGTCAAGAAGGTCCCATATAAACCTAAGTCAGGAGAACAGACAGTGATTATTAACAACACAAGCATTTTCTGACATAAAAATAAAATGAAAAACACCTTGAAACAGTAATATCACTATAATTACTCCTAAAAATCTAAGATTGCTGTATATGCTCATATATTTCCATATAAATGGGTAAAATTGAACTGAAGGTAGATAAGCACCTCACCAGTGGCTCTTCCTTTGGACCAAGCAATCGGTATATCTAGGATCCTTTCAAAAAGCTGTGAGAAAAGGCAAAAAAGGTAGGGTTCAAATCATATGCATATCTATATATATGACACGGGTTAAATATTAAAAATGGTTTTCAGGATAAGCGTAAACTATACACATTACATGCAATGTATACCTTACCGGAGCAAAGAGTTTGGCAACTTTCAAATTAGCATGCCAATTTTGCTCTACAGAATCAACAAAAACATCTGCAGATAACCAGCCACCATCTTCAGACATTGTATCAGATCTCCACATCTTACAGTTACCACTCAGCTGGACATACACACGACCATAGTGATTTTGGAACTTCAAATGTCCATTGACGTTCTCCATCTCTCTAGATGCAATGAAGCAAAATTATAAACAAGGATTAATGCCATACTGCGTGAGAGAATATATATGAAGTCTGTTATATCTCATCTGAAGAGATTACCATTAGCTATCACAAATTTCAAACAGAGAACCCATAATTTTATCAATATACAGGAGTTCAAAAAGGTTAAGAGATTTCCTGACGATTAAAATGCTGATACTAGCCCACAACTCTACATAAATGCTACAAAAATAAAATTATATGTTCAAAACCCATCAGCTAGTACCAATGTACTCCAGGACTGTGAGGCTCTTATTTCAGTCCCAATCAAAACCCAATAAACCACAAACCACAAAAAAATCTAGTTGATCCATAAAACCGGCATTTGAAAATCTATAAAGAAAGAGCATGAACAGAATGGGGAAAAACATAACTTACGTAAACTTTATGAAAGCACAGTAACAACTACATGCACGCCGTCATATGCCCATATATGTATGTACAAGCAGCTATGACATAACTAACATTATAAAGTTGTGAAAGATAGTTAAATAGAAATCTGTGCATGCCAAATATTGCTAAATTTCAAAATTTAAATGAGAATGTTGTTAATAATCAACATAATTTCAGAACTATAAATGAGAGAAAACTAAAATGTAGTCTTCCAGCAGAAACGAGTATATGATGGCTTCATCTAATTGATGGCTATTTTGCTCCCTACTTTGCACCCTAAGCTTTCCAAATGAGGAGCAAGAAATATATCTGCATTTTAAGAAAGAGAAACTGTTCCTGCAAATTCTGCCAGACATTTAATATTCTGGGATCAACAATTAATGACTTCTTAAGAATATTTCCTCAAATTAATGCACATGAGATGCTTGGATTAGCTAATGCCTTAACATTAAAATAGCACATGTCCAACTTCATAACTTGCTTGCAGTAGAAAAACAAATCCTGATTCTTTAGTAAAGAAAAAGTTCCTCTCATAATTTCTATTCATAACTTTTTTATGATTACAAGGATATTTTACCAAAACAGAATATTGTTGGTCCGTTGTATTTTTGTGCCAACAGTCAGCCAGATGACCATCAACATAGGTTTTTTTCCTCTCTTTTCAAATTAAACAAAGTTTTCCTCCCTTGATAGACTATCTGACAAACAATTCTACGAATTATTCAACCTGTGAACCAATCAGTCTATATTAGTAGCAGGAATAAAAATTGCATTCATAGAGCTGCTCCGATTGCTACAACAGATAAATGGTAAGCTTTTGCCCAGAGGGAATGTGATGCTATATTCAAGCATAAGATAAAATATAATTACAAACGTCTCTCACCTAGGCTCATTGTCACCATATCCAAGAAGCATCAATGTTCCACCTTTGAAATGAACAGAATCTAGTGAAACTGGGAGCATCTTCTCTATCCCTTCAGTCTGCATTACATCTACCCCATCAACAAGCTCGGCAACGATATCTTCAACTTTTGGACCAACACCTGACATCAGCTTTTGAATTGGACGAGAAAAAAAATGAGTTAACAGTCCCCTGATATTCCTTGGAAAAAATGCTGAGCCAGATCTGAAACTCTGTGATGAACTTGGAACTGGATAACTCATTGCAGACCCAGGATCAAACTTTTCAGAAGGACAATCTTGAGACTCATGACTATTTTCAGTCTCAGTTGCATGTGCATCCATTTTTCTGCTTGCACAATCTACTGATAAATCCCCGTTGTTAATGCCATTGGTATTAGCATCTCCCATAACATTTTGGGTAGATGGTAAATTTTCACCAACTTTTGCAACTTTAATAAGTTTATCTAGAGTCCTAAGAAATGAATCCCGTATAAGAATTAAATCATATGTATGACCAAGATAGCATTTGTTTACTGTCAGAGGCTGAATTCCTGAATTTTCAAGATGTTCTCCATCCTGGTTGTCCACAGTTGAGCATTCTTTGCCACTACTCACACCGTTGGATATTTCTGCATTATTACCAACTTGGCTTTGTTCCAAAAAGGTGTCAACATTCATAAGAGAATAGCTATCAGAAGATTGAGAAGGCTCATCAATCTCCTCATTGGACAGGCAATGGAAATATGTAACAGCCGCTGATGCACTGCGTTCAAGAATTCGTCTTTTAGCATCTACACCAGCTGCTGAGATATCAACCCCATTAGCCTTCCTCTTAGATATGTGTTTTTTGGGTCCTTTAATCATGCTTGCCCAGAATTTAAGACCTGAGCCAGGAAATTTTACGCCAAAAGATTTCTCCAAATCAGCATGTTTCATATCATAATCAAGACCTGTATCCATACAATGATGGTCCCTCCAGTGCATCTTTTCATCCATACATGAGAAAGACTCATAATTTGTTACATTTGCGGATTGAGCAGCATCCTCTTTAGAAAAATCAACGTCATATAAACTAGAATCTCTCTCAGAAATAATATAGCCCCTCTCAGCAGCTTCCTTTGCATTATTATCCCTCTCTCTAGCCCAGCGAGCAACTGCTTCCTCTCTGGCAGCCCTCCTTGTTTTAGTACGATAATCAATCCCATCTTCTGTAGATAAGTGCCTTTCTGGACCATCATCAGAAAATGGTAGACCTAACCAGGTAAAATCCTTCCTTTGCACAATCACAACACTTGGGTGCGACAATACTGCATCAATCACAATCTTCCCTCTCCTCAAACTTGCAAAAGGGCGAAGTCTAAGCTTCATAGAAGATACCTCACCACAAGAAAATTCTTCACCATGGGGTCCAATCGAGGACGACTCCAAAGTTATACTTAAAGGAGAAACCCTTCGAACCTTACCAAAATCAATCTCACGCTGAATATAATCACTAAGCATAGAACAAACAGAAGGCAAAAGCTTAGCCTCAATATAACTCTTAGCTTTATTTTGCCCATACCACAACAACAAACACACCCCAGATATAACCGCCACGAAAACCGAACCTCTAACTACAAGCAACCCCTCTTTCCAAAACGGAGCTAATGAACTCACAAGAGCTTTACTTTGAGCAAAAGGCTCGCTAACACATTCTACCTTAGACCCATTTCTTGAACCAATAGCATTTCTCAAAAATACTACATACTTGCCACAAAAATTCGAAAACTTAATAGCATGAGCAATCCAATCATCATAACTGCTACGCTTTTTAGCATTACAATAACATTTCCGCTTCCTCAACAGTAACAGTTTACTGCCACCAAAATAAAAAGAATTCTTGGTAGGTTTTCGACCAATTAAAAGTGGACTCCCACAAAATGGGGAGTGGAGCTGTAATGTTAAGCTCATATTATGTTAACAACTTATTGCAAATTTGCAGTGACAAGAAAGAAGAATAAAAAAGAAACTCATCTGATGGGGACCAAGAAAGAAACAGCTCTCTTAGTCCCCTAATTGTTCACAGTATTGATATGTAGCCAAACATTCCAACCTAAACAAAACAAACAAACAACAAATTAGATCCAAACGTTAAAAAACAAAATCAATGAATTCTTCGAAATTAAGTAAAAATTGTTAAAATTGAATTGATGAAGAAAAGGAAGTGACCTGAAAATAAGAAGAGACTCAGAGTTGGCCAATTTTGAGGAATTTAGGGCAGAGGTTTTTGATTTGAAATTAGAGTAGCGCTTGGCAAGTGTGAGCGAGCGAGCGAGC
>CATIWO010856483.1:0-12487 GCA_949673435.1 Macaranga tanarius | reverse complement strand
TCCATCCTCATGGTCATCATTATCATCACATTCAAGCATTTTGTTTTTAAGTAATGTATTTATTTTGATAACAAGTTATATATGTATACTAAAGTACAATAAGTATAAACAAGCGTTTTGGTATAAATGTATCTTATCTTTATATAAAAAAAAAAAAAAAAAACATTTGTGCCATGTGTTGTTATATGATTGAAATACTTGTATGTGGTACCTGGAGGGTGCTACAAATTCAAAACCAAAAACACTCCACAACACAAACAACAACATAAACTTCACCTCTTCCAATATGCCCCCACGGGCACAACTTAATAAGAATGTGAAAGACCAACCAAGCCCAACCGATGCACAAACTTGGATAATAGAAGTGATTTAGTTAGCATGTGATAACGAACATGAGTACTGACCTTCTCCATAACCACATCACCCCTTGCAACAATATTATCGTACAAAGTGAAAGTGAACATCAATGTACTTAGTCCTCTTATGGAACATTAGGTCTTTGGTGAGGCAAATAGCACTCTGACTATTATAATACAATTCCATGAGCTTCAAATCATCACAAAACTCCCCAGATAATCCTTCAACCAAATGGCCTCATTAACTGAAGCCCATGAGCTTCAAATCATCACAAAGGTCCCCAAATAATCCTTCAACCAAATGGCCTCCTTGACAGCTTCAGTAACGACCATATATTTAGCCTTTGTGGTAGATAATACAACTGAAGCTTGCAATGTTGCCTTCTAACTAATAGCACAACCACTAATGCTAAATATATAATCGGTCAACGATCTCCTTTTGTCAATATCACTGGCAAATTTCAAATCCACATAGCCAACAACTCCATCTCTACATTTCTCAAAATGTAAAAACACTTTTGAAGAGCCACGCAGGTAGCGAAGGATCCATTGAACTGCTTTCCAATGCTTTTTTCCCAGATTAGCTATGTATTTACTGACTGAACTCACGGCATGCAACAAATCCTGACGTGTGCGAACTATAACATACATTAGGGAACCAACCGCATTAGAGTAAATGACTCGAGTTATATACTCGATCTCATCATCTAACTGTGGACATAACAAAGCTGAAAGTTTAAAATGTAAGGTTAATGGAGTACTTACAGATTTACAATTATGCATATTAAACTTTTACAAAACCTTCTCAATGTACCCCCTCTGACTAAGATACAATGAGCCAGCCTTCCTATCTCTCACAATCTCCATGCCAAGGATCTTTTTTGCTTTACCTAAATCCTTCATCTCAAATTCGGCACTCAACTGAGCTTTGACCTTCTCAATTTCTTCTTTATCTCTAGCTGTAATCAATATATTATTAACATAGAGAAGAAGATACATAAAAGACCCATCACGGTTCTTCTTGAAATAGACACAATTGTCATAGTTACAGTGCCTAAACCCATGTGTAGTCATAAAAGCATCAAATCTCTTGTACCATTGCCTTAGAGATAGCTTCATTCTTTAACAAACACACATGGTCTTCCTTTTTTGAAGTAATAAAATGCTCTGGCTGCTACATGCAGATGTCCTCCTCAAGCTCTCCATATAAGGATGTTGTTTTGACATACAATTTTGTCCAACTCAAGATCATACCTAGCAAAAATCCCAAGTAAAGCTCGATTAGAGCTATGCTTCACAATAGGAGAGAACACATCAGTAAAGTCCATACTCAGAATCTGACTATAGCCCTTAGCAATAAGTCTTGCTTTGTATCTAGCATCATCAATACCCGGAATGCTTTCTTTCTTCTTGAACACCCACTTATACCGAACAGCCTTCTTGCCTTTGGGTAAATTCACTAACTCCCATGTGTCATTCTTGTGTAGAGACTCCATCTCTTTATGCATAGCAACCAACCACTTTTCTGAATCCATACAACTGATTGCCTCTTTATAGGTAGATAGTTTTTCACCGGCTTCAATATCTTCAGCCACATTCAATGCATAAGCCACTATACCTGCTTTAGTATTATCTATAGTGGTTTAATGGTCCTCATAGATTTGTCTCTCATAATAGAGTATTGAAGTGTGGCAGCTTCATCATCATTAGTCACCTCTAAACTCTTATCTGATGTAGCTTTTGGTGTGGATTCTGTCCCAAACGAAAACTCCACCTTCATATCTGCATTTTACTATTGCACAAACTTACCACAATTATCTTAAGTAGACTGGTTACTTAATATAGGAGTTTTATTAAAGATTATGTTGCGACTCATAATAATCTTACTCAACTCAGGATACCAAAGCTTATAACCCTTAACACCAAACATATATCTAAGAAAGATATACTTTCTAGATCTAGGTTCCAATTTACTATTATTAATATGAGCATAGGCAGAACAATTAAAAATTCTTAAGTTGGCATAATTAGCAGGAGTACTAGACCATACCTCTTTTGGAGCTTTCTTGTCTATTGCCGTCGAGGGAGAACGATTCATAAGAAAATAGGTTGTAACAGCAGCTTCAGCCCAAAATGACTTCGGTAACCCAAAATTAGAAAGCAAACACCGAACCTTCTCTATTAATGTTCTATTCATGCGTTCAGCCACACCATTTTACTATGGAGTACCCGAAATTGTCAAATGCCTAATAATTCCTTTGGACTTACAAAATAAGTTAAACTCATCCGACTAAAACTTCAACCCATTGTTAGTGAGGAGACACTTCACTTGCTTACCAATCTATTTCTCAATCATGGTCTTCCACTGCTTAAAAGTAGCAAACACCTCACTTTTATGCTTTAAAAAGAACACCTAAATTTTCCTTGAGAAATCATCAATAACCGTCAATATGTAACTCACACCACCTTTGGTAGGAAGTTGGGATGGCCCCAAAGGTCTGAATGAATATAGTCAAGTGTCCTTTTAGTATTGTGAATGCCCTTACTAAAACTCTCTCTTTTATGTTTCCTAAACATGCAGTGCTCACAAAACTCTAATTTTCCGATCCGACCATCTATCAGTCCTCTTTTGTTCAACTCTGCTAGGTCGTTCTCACTTATATGGCCTAGGCAAAAATGCCAAAGTGTAGAATTATCCAACTCATAGGAGGTGACGACTACATCACCTGTAATGGTCGAACTCTCCAAGACGTATAACTTGGCATACCTCAAACACCCCTTTATCATAACGAGAGAGCCCTTTATGATCTTCAACACTCCACCTCCACCTGAATAATTATAACCTTCACTATCAAAGGTAAAAACTGAAATAAGATTTCAGCTCAAGTCAGGAATATGTCGAACACCCTCAAGCATCCTAATGATCCTATTATGCATCTTAATTTTGACCGAACCAATGCTGACAATCTTACATGAGATATCTTTCCCTATCAAAATAGTCCCTATATCTTTTAGTTTATAGGTTGTAAACCATTCTCGATTACGAGTCATATGGTATGTGCAGGCAGTGTCCAAAATCCAATCACATATTGAATTGACCTTACTATCAGTAATAACAAGAAGATCACCATGATTATCCGAATCTTCTACATCTTCAATAACACTAGCCTTACCAAAATTTTTTAGTTTTTTACCTTATGATCACCTCTCTCTGTAATACCCCGACTACCATCAACTCCATTAGTATACATAGCTAAAGAATTAATGATAGTAAAGGATCTCTTAACAACAATATCACAAGAAGTAAATACTAAACTTAATTAGAAATAAACCATTTACTCAAGGAATTTATTCAATGGCAATCGACTCACTAAAGTACTTCCACATATACTCTTTAACTAAATATATATATTTATAAATTTTAGAGACACTACATTATACAACTCGAGTTTGACATAATATTACATAACAAATTCTAATATCATTCTCTAATACTTCTTGAAATCTCCATCTTAGCCATCTTCTTGATCGGTGTGGTCCACTACACCTGTCATCTCTCAGCTGCTTGCTAAGCAGATACTAGACACTTATGCTGAAATTTTTTTAAAAAAAACAAAATAGTGTAAGTAATTTCATACGGAAATTACCTAATGAGTGGATAAAAATATAACTTTGAAACTCTATCCTTAAAAAAAATCTCTTAACTCACTTTCCTTAATTTACAGTAATAATAATCAAATGAATTTAAAATACCTTTTTCATATTTAACTGATTCTAATATTCATACTTTCTTAAATCATCAATAGAAATATCATTTTTTTTATACAACCTATAGAGGCTTATTAATCCCGACCATATCTACATAATTTCACATATAAACTTACTAAATAAAGTAAATCAACTTACCCTATGCCTATATTATCCTAATCTCAACCATAAGAGAATCTTCCCTATTTTAGGGGATGTATTAAAAGCCCAATTAATAAATAAAGTTAAATAAGCACACTTGGATAATACACTTAAAACATAATAACCAAGCTTATAATAAGAGCATCGTCAAAGTACACACTATCCATAATACCATAATCTCCACCATACTATGATTCACTATTCTACTAAATTTTAAATTATATAAATCAGTACATAACTGACTATGATGATGCTGCTTAAGTGTGATCAACACTTAAGCCAATGATAACTCGAGTGTTCAACTAACTTGATATATATATCTGGCTCCAAACATCAGTTATATATATATCTCGGGTATAATATGCACCCGGCCCCTGGCAACAGCTATGCATACTCCTAACTTATATTTGAGGTAACATGTACCCGGTCCTTGGCAACGACTATACACTTACCATCATCAATTCATAAGATAATATATGCATCCGACCCCAGGCATCGGCTATGCACACTCACCATATGTATTCGGCTACAGGCATCGGATATACACATTTATAGTAAACTATGTATCAAGCCCTAGGCATCGGCTATACATATTACCATTTCACATTTATATGGTAACATGTGTATTCGGCCCCAAGCAATGACTATACACATTTGCCAACTACATCTATATGGTAACATATGTATTCGGCCTTAGGCCACGGCTATACACACTTACCAACCCTACCATGTCCCTAACATGGATTTACATATATATTTGGTAGCATGTGTATTCAGCCCTAGGCTTCGACTATACACAACTACTTAAATCTGTCATGTCTCATATATGGAATCTCTAACTTTTAGTGTCATGCACACTTAAGACTATAAACATAACTAAAACTTTGAAGACCTAAATGGAGGCCTAAATAATTGAATTTAGACATCAAAATGGTGTTCATCGGGTTCCCTTAATGAATGCCTTATAAATCTTTGAGTCAGCTTCGATTTGATATATTATAGGCCCCGTAACTCAACCGGTGCCGAAAGTTAGGTCCTCCTTAAGCAACACTACACATCTCGACTATCCAAAATTCAAGTTTTAAACTAAATGGTCATGAAACAGGGTATGAAAATGTCCGTCTCAGCCATAGAGGCGCCAACCTCTGTGCAAAGGCACCCGCCTTAGCCATAGAGATGCCAGCCTCTACACCAAGCTCAATGAGGCACATGCCTCATCAGTGATCAGGCGTGCCCCTGTTCACCTCTAGAACACGCATATCAAATGAAAATTTACAAATTTTTGACCCAAATCTCAATTTTACTACACCAAATGATCAGATATCATGCATATCATTTCCAAACACTATTATACAACCTAAAATCATCAATGATGCGTCTAGATTTACATATATAACTCCAAACCCTAGGTTTTCATGTTATTTTTCAAATTAAATATAAATACATAGTTTGAATTTGAAGCCACTCATAATTTTCTCCTGCTTGATTCTTAACTTGCTTTATTGAAACTCAAATTCCCTTTCTTCAGAGCTCCCTCTCCTCTTCTTTTTCTTCTTTTCTTCTTTCTCTTCCCTTCTTATTCTCCTTCTTCCCTTTTCTTCTTCTCTCTTTCCTTCATTTTCTTTCTTTTCTCTGTAGAACTCAACTACTCCCATTTTTTAGTCCTTCTTCTTTCCTTTCTTCATCCATAAATCCTCATACTTTCTTTTCTTTTACTAAAGTTCTTATTCTCTTTTTAATTAAATCCAACTTTCTATTTTTCATTTTATTACTCACTAATTCTTTTAAATATAATTTTATCCAAAAATAACTTAAACATATTTAATTAAATCCCAAACTATTAGTAATCTCACTAATCATGTCCTAAGGACATGGATGTTACACTCTCAAACTTATTCTTCAACTTAAAACACTCAGCCTTGACATGACCCTTCTTCTTGTAGTAATAGCACTTTACGGTCTTACTTTTAAACTTTTACCGACCTCTATTTTCATCCTCTGAACCTCTCTTAGTCGTCCTTTCCCTAATAACAAGACTCTCTCCATGAGTCTCCGGGTTAACCACTAATTGATTAACCTGCTCCTTGGAATATAACGCCTCAAAAACCTCTTATAAAGAGATTTGCTCATGACTATATAAAAGAGTCTCAATGAAGTTTCTATAATAAGGAGATAATGAACATAGCAAAATTAAAGCTGAATCCTCATCTGCAACATTAAGCTCTATTTTCTTTAAGTCAGAGATAATTTCCTTAAATATAGTTAAGTGACCCTCAAGGGATGTACCTTCCAATATACGATAAGAGTACAAATGCTGCTTTAAATTCATCTTACGAGGGAGAGATTTCTTCATGTATATCTACTCCAACTTCACCCACAACGAAGTCATGGTCTTATCCTTCAATACATCCTATAAAATACTATTTGACAAATGTAAATGTATTTGAGTCAAGGCTTTACGATTTTTACGCTTCTTTTCATCATCCTTTAATGATATAGGTATATGATCAACCTCTAAATAGCATCATCTAACTCTATCTACACAAAGACAATGTGCATCTTAACCTGCTATAGTGAGAATCTTATACTACGATCCAATAATAGAATATTATATTTCACTAAAGCCATCAATAGGCATACACAAACAATTACAAACAATAGCAATAAAAGAAATAAGTAAAGTACATACAAAGATTTTATGTAGAAAACCCCAAGATGGGTGAAAACCATGGGTAAAGAAGGAGAAATTTCATTATGTATGTAAAAGAGTATACAAAAGAGTGTTAGGGCAGCTAATAATGAAAAATAAACCAGATGCCTTAACTCTAAATTGATACAAAGCCAATTTATAGTTTAAGTGGAGATAAAATATGAGACAAATAGCTTTTTAGTTGAATTTGGAAGACCCTATAGGCTACATGGGCATATTTCAGCTCGTGTAGCCTTCTGGAGTAAAAACGGGATCTAAATAAGGCTTGGAATATACCCATGTTCCTATCCGTGTACTTTTCTGGATAAATTGAAAGGTTCTAATATAGTCACCAACACACTCATGTCCCTGTCTGTATACCTCACTAGCCTTCAATACACCTAGAGACACGCCCGTATCTCAGGCCATGTGTAATATCCTGCTCTGGAGATTAACTAGGTTATAGATAGATTTATGAATTAGATAGCATTAGAAATAAGTTTTGAAGGTTGTTTTATACCTAAATAATGTTATAGGGGTCAAAATGGTTATTTGTTAAAAAAAAGTTTACACAGCATCATCTTCTTCTTCCTTCATCCGCCACCCGTTTTCTTTTCCTTCACTTCTTCTTCTTCATTTTTCTTCCTTTTTTTCCTTAAATTTTCATTCTCAGAATTCAAATAACAAATTCAAGGTTTCTTGTGACAAATTCAAGATTGATATAAAAAAGTTTTGGTAAGTAAATATATATAAACTTTTAAGCTTTTGAATTATTCAAAAATCTGATATTTTGATTATATATTGAGTTTTAAGATTTTTTTTTATGCTAAAATAGATCCCTATGACATTTAGAATGGTGTTTGGGATTAATTAGGATTGATTTTTGGTGTTTTTTACTAAAAATCAGAGCTGTTTTTATAATTTTAGGTCGATAAGGTAACGCCTCAGCACTGAGGAGGCACCTCAGCACACTAGGAGGTGCCTCAGTGGGCTTTTTGAGCCCTAAAACCCTAATTGAAGCTATTTCGGACCATTTTTCGGGTCCTGTACTATATCTTTTAGCCGTAGATCAATTAAATTTAGTAGAATTTAGATGTTTAGTTTATGTTCTTATACTTTTTCTTTTGGTTGTTAGGAGCAAATTTGGTTCCAGTTGTAGAGCCTAAGTCAAAACCGAACAGGTAGTCTTTTGCTTCAGCAAGCTCAGGTGAGTGGTCAGCGTCATCATTGCGCCCAATATGTCAGTAATCTAGCATAATCTTTTAGTTACATGAGTGTATGGATTTAAATGATCATGAATGTTCATTCAGTTTTATAGCAATTGTATAGCTACAGTTATAAAATATTTCAGTTACTAGCAAATTTAGATTATTATTAATCATAAGTATTATCTCAATAGTTTATTAATACTTATCAAAGTTATTTTTATAGATATTTATATAGCTATCACAGAAAGCAGCTAATGTTTCCACTTATTTTTAATTATCCACTCATTGAGTATTTTTATACTCACTACTCTTATTTTAAATATTTTCAGATTTAGTGGAGTTTTCGTAGTAGTAGCTCGTAGGACTTATTTTGGGTGTCCACCTAATATCTAAAAGAGGTTATGCTAATCAACTCTGGTCTTTTGGGTTTACTTCTAAGTTTATCTTAATAATAATGAGTGGATTGTGTATGAAAATCTGAGAATGTATTAAAGGGATTTTAATATGTATGATTATAGTAGATCTTTAAATGTGTTCTGAAGCTAATAACAGTATAAGTATTCGCATTATTATATTATTCTCCTCAGCATTAGCATAGCTAGCTAGTCATACCTGCTCTATAGCTAGCGGAGTGGGTGTGGCATTATGTCTGCCTCCAACATATAAAACACGATCAAAAGCGCCCAAAACACGAAGCGAATGAATCCCCTACTAAAATTTATGTCACAAACACAACAAACCAGGGAGAGAAGTGGCCATTACTCTATAAAAAGTGGTTATTAAAGTCTAATGAATCAGGAAACATTAGCTAGTTCCAGGGTTAAGCATCATTTCTAGAAAATAATTTGGAGGCTCAATGTGTATTCAAAAGTCAAACTATTTTTTGTGGCACATTTATGCAAATTGTCTTCCTACAAGAGACAGGTTGGTTAGTAGGAATGTGGAAATATCTATTATATGTCCTTTTTGTGGTATAGAGGCTGAGACTACAAGTCATTTATTCTTATTTTGCCCCTTTGCTAGATCTTGTTGACTTTATTATGGAGCACAATTACTTAGTAGATGTGTTGGGGTCTTTTTATATGATATTAATATATATTTTTAGGAGAAATAGGCATATGGGCAATTAAATTCTTGCTTTATGTTTATGGAGTGTGTGGTTTTTTTAAAATAAATCAAATTAGAATGGATTGCAACCAACGGTTCAGCAAGTATATCGGTTAGCTAGTAATATATGGCAACAATGGCTTGAATTAAGGATAAGCTTAGGTATGTCGAGGCCAGTGAGAACAAGTAATATATGGCAGAAACCTCCTACAGGATGGATAAAATGCAATGTTGATGCATCTCTGTTTTAGCTTTCAAATAGATTTAGCACTGGCTAGGTTCTTAGAAATGAAACAGGTGAGTTTATTAAGATTAAAATGACTTTAAATGTTAGTTGTGTAGAGCTGGTGATTGCAGAAGCCATTGGAGTACGAGAAGTATTAAGTTGGTTGAAGAATATGAATGCAAGTTGCGTTTATATTGAAACAGATGCATTGGAAATATTCAAAGTACTCAGTCCTTTATTGCAAGATAATGTATCTTTGTTGGGCATGATCATAGATGAATGTAAACTCTTCTTAGAGAGTTGAATTTTGTCTTAGTTGTTCACATTTCTAGATCTGCGAATCAGGTTGCTCACACTCTTGCAAGAGAAGTTGATTTTATATAAGGCTGTTGGAGAGACATTATACAATGGTCCTGACTTATAATGAGTTGGAATGCCAAACCAATCAAAATTTAGTATTTAATTGAAGTGATAAAAAAAATTTAAAGAGCACATGAGTGAACTCTAAATGATTTTATATTATTGGTTTGAACTTTCAACTCATCATGAGTTAGAATCATTATAAAATTTCTCCAGACTATTGTGAGTAGTCTTCTAGGGCATCTAGCTTCTTATTGTCTATTTTGCATTCTAAAACACTAATAAAGTTGAAAGTCCTGTTATTTTCAAAACAAAAAATTTAGACATTATTTCATTAAGGCAAAAAAAAAAAAGGAATATTAGTCCATTATGACCAAATCTCTAATTTTAATTAGGAAAAAGTACAATCTACTTTTTGTTTTCGATTTGTGATAAAATTAGTTTTTTAATTTTTTCTTTGAACTTTAAATTACTTTATTTGTCATATAGTTTACACTTTAATATCCTTGTAAATAACAAATTTATAATTTAATATTAAAATAATATGAATGTTTAATAGTCTAATATATATATATATTAAATTCTGAGCCTTAAAATTATTAAGCCCAAATCTTGCCACGTGTCCCTCCTCTTTATTCAGTATTCAGCTCTAAAAGTTTATGTATTGAATTCTAAAAATTCACAATATTTTTTTAAGAAATAGTATTTTCTTAAAAAAAATATAAAAATTATTTAGTTAATTACTTATTTATAATAAACTCATATTTAGTTAATTACTTATTTAAATTAAACTCCTTTTAACCTAAAACTCTATTTAGTATCAATTATCATAAAACAACTAATATTAGGCACTTTCATCGTCCTTCAAATTTAAATCCATTTATTCCTACAACTTTTTTTCCCTCTCTTCAGCATCTTTTCTTTTCTTCTGCTAACTTTGGTTAGTGACTCAAAGAGTAGTTTATGATTATTTATCCGGTTTAATATCTAAATATATTATTCTATAAATATTTTTGCAATGCGCGGGTTTACGACTAGTTATTTATTAAGTGTTATAATATTCAACTAATTATAATAAATTTAGAATAAATTAAGTTTAGATTTGTAACATCTGTGTCCTTGAACCGAATTATTTCGAAGCAATGATAATTAAAGAATATTTATTTAATATAAATAAATATAAATTGGAGTTAATTGAGTAAGGTTTTGAAGGATAAAATTGGAAAGAAAGAAAGAATTAAAGTGTAATAAAAGGAAGTAAATAAGTTAGAAAGAAAAAGAGAAAATAAGAGAAAGAAAAGAAAGAAAATAGGAAAAAGAGAAAGGAAGAGAAAGAAAAGAAAGAAAAGAGGAAAAAGAGAAGAAAGAAGAGAAGGAAGAAAAAGAAGAGAAAGAGGTGGTCTGGAGCAAGGGAAAAACCGGATTCAACAAGTAGAGATCAAATTTCAGCTGGAGAAAGTTGTGAGTGGATTAAACTAAGAACTTAAGTTTTTATTTTAAATAATGTTTGATTTGAATGTTGGATTTTCGGATGTGAAATTGGTATTTAAATGCTAGATTTGGAAGTAATTGTGTTGTATATAGGGTGTATTTATGTTTAAGATTAATAATTACTACATTTCTGGACTTTTGAATATTGAAAAATCGAATAAATTGTTGAGTTTTGCTGCTACTGTCAACCCAAAAGGCGAGAGGGCGGCGCCTGCGTGCCTCGGTGACGGTGCCTCCGCGATGGTGGGTGGCGCCTCCGCGACGAAGCTGGCACCTTTGGAGGGAAGTCGGCACCTCTGCATGCGTGGTCGGTGCCTCTGCACACGTGGTCGGTGCCTCCGTGAGCGTAATTGGCGCCTCTGTGCCCAAAGTCAGTGCCCTCGCGCAGAGCCTGCGCCTCCGCGACCTGAAACGCGTCCGATTTAACTGTTTGCGGTCCCATTGAATTATGACAGTGAACAAAATGATAGATTAATATTCCAGAATATTTGAAATGTCAAAAAACGAGTTTAAATCTTCAAAGTTGGTTATATGGTCGAGAAGTGTAGCATTGCTTAAGAAGGACCTAACTTTCAGCATCGGATGAGCCACGAGGCCCTAACATATCAAATTGAAGCTAACTCAGAGAGCTATATGGCCTTCGTTAGGGGAACCCGACGAACCCCATTTTGATGTTCAAATTCGACCATTTAGACCTCTGTTTGGGGCTTCAAAGTTTTAGTTGAAATTATAGTCTTAAGTGTGCCTGGCACTAGGGGTTAGAGAGCTCATGTATGAGGCATGGAGAATTGAGTAGTTGTGTATAGTCGAAGCCTAGGACCGAATACACATCCTACCATATAGGTGTATACGAACTTACTCCTTCTTAGGGAGGACTTATTAACTTAAGAAATAGAATAAAGAATTATGGGAATTTTGAAGTCTCCGAGTAGAGACTAAAGTATGTACGTTAACAATGAAGCCGGAAAGATAATACAATAAAAAAATGATGATTAAAGTAAGGTATCCAGTATAATTAAGTGGAACTAAGATTTCAATCCTAAAGAAAAGGAATGATGAGAGATTAAGTAAATATATATATATATATATATATATATATATATATATATATATATATATATATATATATATATATATAACC
>CATIWO010856451.1:0-10766 GCA_949673435.1 Macaranga tanarius | reverse complement strand
AAATTTTGCTATTTCAATATTAAATTATATTTGTTTAATCAATATTTTAGCATCCGATAAAATATTACAGTGGTTTAATATTAATATGACATGAACTCTTTTTAATTAAAAGAAGAGCATTTAATGAATTAGTAAAAAATTTTCTCTTTAAAATGTATCATTTTAAAATAAAAAATAGTTTTTTCAACTTGTCATAACTTTTCAATACTTATATGACAGTGAAATATATTTTTTTTCATCAAATATAAATTTTTAGCCCATTGTTAAAATTAAGGCCCAAAGTGAGCTCATTGTATTAAGTTCATCCCAATTACATTTACTTGGTGAAGAGTTCACTATTAGCTGAAGAAAAATCTGGAAGCAATTAGAGGTAACTGTTGGAGTTGAAGAGCTGGAGGAAATTCAATGGAAGCAGGTTACAGGAAAGCTTGAGGAGGAAGGGAATTTGTGAAACTTCTGGAATTTGAAATTAAATACAGAAGGAGCTGAAGGCTTGAAGTTGTTAAGAAAAGAAGCCTCTAGAATTGTTTGAGCTGAAAACTTGGGGATTAAGTTGAAGAAAATTCTAGAGGTATCCAGAAGGTAATGAGCAGGGGCTGTAGAGTTGGTGGAGGTAATCCAAGAGATGTAGATTATAGGAGTTATTGAAGGAAATTATGGCTGCATTCAAGAGGAAATTTGCTTCTACACCAAGTACCTGAGCTATAAAAGGAGAACGCAAAACAATAAAACAACAACCAATCATCATCAATCAACAAATCAACAATCAATTATCAATTTTTAGTCATTTCTATAGCTTTCAGCAATTTTTATACTCATTGTCGTTTCAATACAATTTCAATTTCCTTAAGTTTATTTTCATTACCTCCAACGTATTTATCATTACCTTTAACAAATTTATCATTACTTCCAGCTTACTTATCATTAACTTTAGCCAATTATTATTTCCTTTAGCAAAATAATTTACTGTTCACAATTAATTACAAATTTCAAATCCCTTGAAGCTCAAACAAATTATGGTAAAGGCATTTGGAAATCCGCAATTGTCTAAAAGAAGTTAGTAATCACAAATTTGGGAAATTAATCTTCCCTATCATGCTCACAAAACTCGAATTAGCTAAAAATTGCATTAACAATTTTTTGGCACGCTCGGTGGGACACATTCCAATGGAGTGTTCAACTTTAAAAATGGAGAAACTTTTCGGACTAGTAATCCGACCAATACACCTGTAAAAATGGGTGCTCAAATACAACAAACTTACGAATGATGGGTGCCTCAGGATCAAATTTGGACTAAGGCACTAGCTTTTGGCTATTTAAGCTAAAATTCTAAAATTATCAATACTACTATTACTGAGGGCACTGATGCCCAACCATCTTCTTAGATGGAATGAAATATGTTCAAGATACAATAGCACAGATGATTAGTGCTTTTCAAAAAAAATTTCGTACTTTTAACCAAAGTTTACAAGAGATAATAACTTCATTTACTAAGATAATTAAAGCGTATCTGAAGCATCTGAAGCAAATGTCTCAAAATGTGATGGTTCAACCCCATAAAGAATCCAAACATTCATCTCCTGTTAAGCCTAATGATGAAGATTTGGTTCCTAGTGGTAATAAGGAAAATCCAAGTCCTCAGCTTAGAACTCACAAATATGAGGGTGTTCAGAAAGAAAAAAGCTCGGGGGACAATATTCTATCTGATGAAATAGCAATTCCTAATGGCCAAGTGCCGAATCTTGAAGGCCAAATGTCATTTCATCAGGACTCTATGCAAATTCCCCAAGAAAAAAAATGATTGTGTACCTTATCCTCAACCCCCAAAGGTGGAAGCAAATATAAAATCAGAAAAGGAGGCTCTAGAGGTATTAATTGATCCTATCGATATGGATTTGAATAACAAAATCAGAGAAAAAGAGAAAGTGGTTCAGCCTTCTAATATGAATTCCAACATATTCACAAGCTACTAGAGACTAGTCCCTCCTAGCTAGGAGGTTCTCAGCACCAGAGAAAAAGCCTCCTACAGCGGCTGTATTGAGAAATAACTATAAATTTAAGCCAAAAAGGGAGGACAGGAGGCCACCACTAAAATTCAACAAGAAGCAACTAAGATTTATGGTACCCCCACCTATTCACCAAATAAGCAGTGGCGTAGGGTAGACCACTAGAAATTTCCTCAAAGGAGACAAAATGAACAGGAGATCCAACTTGAGGCTAAATTCAAAATTAGGCCTAAAACTACAGAGGGTTTAATTACAAAGAAAAAGGACCTCATGATGCAGGAGGCTAAGGAATATACTACTGAAATTCTGAACACTTGGGGGGCAGAAGGCATAAGAGGAGGTTTAATGAATAGTTATGTTGCAGGAGATTGTACTAAAATGCTTAGCAATGGAGGTGGTGCTAAAATATTTCCCACTGTGTGGGAAATGAAAAGAAAATAAAGAAAAAAGGTAACTGGCCTCAGGCCAGAAGATTGCTACTTAGTACATGATCAAGTGGTAAAATTTTACTTTTTCGGTGTGAAAGTTGGCTTGATAGCCACTATACATAAATAAAATTTAGTTTTACTGAATTTTGGTGTGTTTTTGTTTATTTGTTTTTGTGCGAAATTTGTTAGTTTATAGGTTGAGAATACTGTAAGCAGTAATTTTGTAAACTTTTGGCAGCATGTTTGCTGAAAATTGGTTGTTTGATAATGAAAATGAATGGTTATGGTGCAGAGTATGCTGTGAGTAGTGATACAGATAAAAATATGCTCAATAAATCAGAACTGAATCAGAAATAAGCCCTGTGATAGCTACAATATCAAGTCATCCATAAAAGGATGAAAACCACAATGTACAGGTCCAAAATGATCAATATCAAGTGTACAAAGTACTATATCAAATCACAAGCATCATTACAATATAAAAGTCTAAATCAAGTCACAGAAAGTCAAAGTTAAAACCCTGAGGTTCTCCCAAACATCTAGATCTCTTAATAGACTGAGCTTGCTTGGCTGCATCTTGGTACGTGGAAGTTAATTCTTTGTTCTTACAGAGAAGTTTATCTTTTTAGGCTTTCAAAGCTGCTAATTTGGCCTCATGTTCTTCAATGTCCTTGGTTACTTGAAGGAAGGCATCTTTTTATCTTCTTCATATTGAGCTACTTAGCAAAGAAGGTGTCTTTCTCCTGGTGGAAGAGATTGAGATGGCTATAAGCTGCCAAATGAGTTGCGTTAGACTCCTCCAGGTGAGAGAAGCTTAAAATAATCTAGTTCTTCAAAACAGTGATGGCAGCTGACTTGAAATGCTGCTCCAAGGTGATGAGCTGAAAGTACTGTGAATTTCTGAGTTTTCTGGAGGGTACCCATCTTTAAGCTAAGGATAGTCCTCAATGATTCTTTGGCCTTGAAGCATCATCTAAAGTCATCTAAGAGCTGGGGGAACCTTCGAAGGAATCTTCAGGTAGCTAAGATCCACCAAAATCTCCATGTCATCAATGAAGGACCAAGAGTCAACCTCCTATAACAAGCAAGTATAAGCCAAGGGTATGGAAATACACAAGTAAAGAAAAGGGAGAAGTAGAAGTACATACTTGAGGAGTAGCACAAAGAGTCAAATCAGAGGTAGGAGGTAATTGAGCTGGAGCAAGAGGTAATAGATCTGATACAAGGGGTAATGTTGAGGTAGAAGCAGGGGGTAATCTGGAGAATTTGGAGAAGAATCAGCACAAGGAGAAGGAGAACGAGATGGTGAGGGGTTCTCCTTGCTAGTCTCAATTGTTGGAAAACAAATGAGAATACTAGAAATTAAAACAAAGCTGACATAAAAAGGGAAATCAAGAGAATGTATGTTTGAACCTGATATTTCCTTATTGTTGGAGCAAAAGTGACTGTCTTATTCTTCTTGGAGGATTTTCTTCCTTTCTTTTATTGCTTGGAGTGATGGGAGTAATAAAAAACCTGGAGTAATCAAAGATTTGATGGCAGTAATGAGCTAAAATGTGATATTTGGCTCAAATCTTTAATGATTAACTATAATTTGGTGAAATGAAATATAATTAGACCATTTCCCCTAAGGTCCAAAGCATTACATCCATGCACTTAGCCAGAAGGGTGCTAAAAAGCAAAACTGATTTAAACTAGCAGAATTTGCTGGGGGAAGTATGGAGGTAATGGTCCAGAATAATGTAAAAAAGTCATTTCATCCAATTTCCCTAAGGGAAATTCTTGAAGGAAATATACGAAATCAGGTACAGTCCAAAAAGTACATAAAATATAAAATAATGGATCATGTAATATTTACAGGGGAAATGTGGAGGTAATGGATTAAAATGGCCTCCTGGTGGATAAGATGCTGAAAAATATTTATTACCCCTGCAGTTTTATGGAGTTAAGACACATATTTGGTAAATTAATACTAAATAATTGGCAAAAATAATTTTCTAGGGAGTAATAAAGCAAATAATGTTCACACATGGGTAAAAATATAATGTGAATTTTTAGAAAGCTATTTCTTAGAAGACATTATAAGAAATTGGCTCTAAATATTATTTATTGTGAGTTTTTGGCTAAGTTTAAAGGATTTTTTAATTTCCTTTAATTAAGCCAAAAATATTTAAAATAATTATTTTGGTGAGCAATTGCTAAAATAATTAAATTCATCGTTCGATTGTATAAAATTACACAAGTTAAATCCTGGATGCAGTGGAAATAATTTTGCATTAACACAGCAAAATTACAAATTTTACCGAAATTTATGGTAAAAATTGGGCAGCATTTTCCCTATAATTTCAACATATAGTTTTTACAAAAATTACAATAAACCTGTAGAAAATCAATTCATTCACAATAATCCACAAATTCTCAACAATGCTCAACAATTTCATCACAGTTTTTGGCAAGAATACATTGTAAAGACAAAGAAATCGTAAAAAATAAAAATAAAAATTACTTGTGTATTTCCTCCTATAGTAGACTTTGATTGGGGATTTTAATTTACTGAATGCACTAGAGAAAGTTGAAAATGCGGCAAAACCCAACTCTATTTAACCGAAACCAGAGAACAAAGTAGCCTTGGCCTGATGGCCAGTTCGATCGGGTCTGGTTCGATCAAAGTTGGTTCGGTCAGCAGCCAACCCAGCTCCATTTGCTGGTGGCGCTGGTTTTTCCAGCAGCGGTGGACCGTTTCTCGGCAGCAAAGGCGTCGGGTCTTCTTTTCTCAGTGGTGTCTCCTCCTCACGCAACAGCAGCAGCATCGGGTGTCAAGAGCAGTGGTCTTCGTTCCTTGTGCCACCTAAGGTGCTGCGTCTCCCTCTCTCACACGACACCGCGAGCTTCCTTCTCCCCCTTCCATGAGATGATGCCAACAACAGCTCATTTCCTCGAGCGTGTAAAGGCGACGATAGTAGCTTGAGTGCTCTTCTCGACCTTGCGACGGCTGGCGATGGGCTTCGTAGCCATTGGCGATTCCACCAGCAACGGCCGGCGATGGGTGCAGCGGTGGTGATGGAAGCAGTCTCAGTGGGAAGGTAAAGAAGACTAGAGAAGAAAATGTGACAATTTTGGTTCTTGATAAAGCTTCAAAATTCAAAATTTCAATTTTTCATTAAAAAAGGAAATAATAAATTAAAAATTGAAGTGGTGCTCTAATTTTTAAATAAAATAGATTTTGAAAAAAGTGAAATTTGTTGAAGGTGAAGTTTGGGATTTTGCTTGACTGATCAAATAAAAGAATTTGAATTTTTGAAGCATTGAGGAATTGAGGAGAAATTATTAATTTCTTTGAAATTTTTGAATTTATTGAGAAACATTAAGTTTTGGATTTGAAGGTAAAGAATTTTTTATTACAGAGAAAGCATGTGTGGGCTTTATATCCATATAAATTAGCATTGGTTTGGCCCAAGCTAATTATATACGGGGGTATTATTTGTACCTAAATATAAATTTTTAGCCTATTATTAAAATTAAGGCCCAAAGTGAGTTCATTGCATTAAGTCCAGCCCAATTACATTTACTTGGTGAAGCGTTCACTGTTAGCTGAAGAAAAATCTTGAAGCAATTAGAGGTAACTGTTGGAGCCGAAGAGCTGGAGGAAATTCAATGGAAGCATGTTACAGGAAAGCTTGAGGATGAAGGGGATTTGTGAAACTTCTGGAATTTAAAATTAAATACAGAAGGAGCTGAAGGCTTGAAGTTGTTAAGAAAAGAAGCCTCTAGAATTATTTGGAGCTGAAAACTTGGGGATTAAGTTGAAGAAAATTCTAGAGGTATCCAGAAGGTAACGAGCAGGGGCTATAGAGTTGGTGGAGGTAATCCAAAAGATGCAGATTACAAGAGTTATTGAATGAAATTATGGCTGCATTCAAGAGAAAACTTACTTCTGCACCAAGTACCTGAGCTATAAAAGGAGAACGCAAAACAATGAAACAACAACCAATCATCATCAATCAACAAATCAAAAATCAACACAGCCAAATCAATAATCAATTATCAATTTTTAGTCATTTCTATAGCTTTCAACAATTTTTGTACTCATTGTCATTTTAATATAATTTCAATTTCCTCAAGTTTATTTTCGTTACCTCCAGCGTATTTATCATTATCTTTAACAAATTTATCATTACCTCCAGCTTACTTATCATTACCTTTAGCCAATTATCATTTCCTTTAGCAAAATAATTTACTGTTCACAATCAATTACAAATTTCAAATCCATTAAAACTCAAACAAATTGTGGTAAAGGCGTTAGGAATCCGCAACTGTATGAAAGAAGTAAGTATTCATAAATTTGGGAAATTAATCTTCCCTGGCACGTTCGCAAAACTCGAATTAGCTAAAAATTGCATCAACAACTATAAAATACTAATTTTAAATTTTAAATAAGTTATAAAAATACTATAAAATACTAATTTTAAAAACTGTTAGTTGAGAGAGTGAAGCTATATGGATGTGATTCGCACAAGTTGGACTTCTCATGAGACTTATGGAATACATGAATGAATCTTTATGTATGGGCAAGATTTATTGTGTCGGGGAAAATAGTATGTTGGTAATTTTCATTTTCAACTTTCTCGTAGCAAACAAGCCATGAATCGTTATTTTGGGCATTATAATATGGTGTCTGTAGATGCTTTTAATGCAGCTAGAGAGGATTATTATAAAGTCTTGGCTAAACATGAAGTGTTTTGGCAATAACATTCAATATATTTATGGCTTAAGGAGGGTGATTGTAATTCAAAGTATTTTCATCGAAATGCAACTCAGAGACATCATTCAAATAAAATAATCAAAGTTAAAAATAAGCAGGGTAACTGGTGTATTTCGGGTGGTGGCCTTGAAGAACTGATGGTCTCTTACTTTGATTCCCTATTTGTATCATCTCAGGGTTCTGCTAATGCAATAATATAATTTGTCACCCCTCTTGTTTCAGATGATCAAAATGATTTTCTTACTGCTCCTTTTATTGCAGCTGAGGTTAAGAGTGCTCTTTTCAACATGCATTCAGATAAGTCATCCAGTCCAGACGATATGAATCATGCCTTCTATCAGAAGAGCTGGAATATTATTGGTGAGGATGTAACTTCTAACTGCTTAGACTTTTTGAATAATAGTTAGTTGCCGCAGGGTTTGAATGACACCACCATTGTTTTGATACTGAAGAAAAAAGAATCCCTAATCTATGGCTGATTTAAGACTAATTGCATTATGTAATGTTTTATATAAAATTATGTCTAAAGTTCTTACTAACCGATTGAAGGAAATATTACCTAGTATTATCTCTGAATCCTAATGTGCCTTCATTCCAGGAAGAATGATTACAGATAATATTATGGTTGCATATGAGTTGATGCATTTTTTAAAGTGCAAACAACAGGGTGTAAGTGGATTTGCTGCTCTAAAGATTAATATTAGTAAGGCCTACGATAAATTAGAGTGGGGTTTTATTCAGGATATGATGCTTGCTTTAGGTTTTTCTCAGAGATGGATTGACCTCATGATGATGTGCATTACTACTATCCAGTATCATATTTCTCATGAAGGAGAGTTGCTTGGGCCTATTTCTCCTCATCGTGGCCTTCATTAAGGTGATCCGTTGTCTTCCTATCTGTATATTATTTTCACTAAAGGCTTGTCTTGTTTGTTATGTTATAAAATTTAGATAAGAGTTATTTATGGGGTTCGGGTTGCTCGAGGTGGTCATATTATTTCCTATCTTTTTTTTCTAATGATAGTCTCTTGTTCTTTAAAGCTAATGCTTTTGAAAGCACATAAATCTTGTCTACTTTGGAGGATTATAAATTAGCTTCAAGACAGAGCATTAATTTTCAAAAATCAAGTTTATTTTTCAATCCTAATGTGGAAGATGCAAGGGATTATATTTGGTAAATTTTGGGTGTTACTAGAGACGGTAGTCATAGGTTTTATCTTGACTTACCTTCTTTTATTGGCCGAAAAAAAAGATAAATTCTGGAATTTATAAAAGATCACGTTTGGAAAAAAATACAACGCTGGGAAAAAAAGAATTTATTAAAAGCGTGGAAGGAAGTTTTGCTCAAGAGTGTTGCTTAAACTATGCCAAATTATGTAATGGGCATTTTCCTTTTCCCTATAGATTTATGTGCTGAAATTAAATGAATGTTGAACTCATTTTGCTAAGGTACAAATTCTATTTTAAGAAGAGGAACTGTTTGGCAATGTTGGGATAGATTATATATCCCTAAGAATAAGGGTGGTATGGGTTTTAAGAAGCTTAGACAATGCAATCTTGCTCTTTTGGCGAAGCAAGCTTGGAAGTTTCTCACCAATCCTCAGTCTTTGATTACTATAATTTACAAAGCTTGATATTTCCCTGACACATATTTTTTGAATGCATCTTTGGGGTCTAATCTGAGCCACATCTGAAGCAGTCTTATGGCCACTCAGACTTTGGTCAGAGATGGTTGTCAAGTTTGTGTTCGGACAGGAACCACCATCAATATCTGGCGTGATCCATGGCTTGGTGATGTCACTAATCCTTTTGTTACTACTATTGCTCCTGAAAATTTGAAGGATGCAACTGTTAACCATCTTTTTCAAATTAAGGAACACAGATGGGATGAGGAGTTATTGAATGATATTTTTAATGATTGAGATAGATTTCTTATTCAGAATGTTCCATTATCATATTGTATGGGTGATGATAGATATTATTGGCGCCATGATTCAAGAGGCTATTTCACAGTTTGAAGCTCTTATTATGCTAGCATGGCTTCTTCTTTTCTAGTTAATTCTAATGTTAATGGAAGTCAAGGAAGGTTTGGAGAATTAAAGTTTCTCCAAAAATCAAAAATCAAGTTTGGCGAGCTTCGTCTGATTGTTTGCCAACTACCCCTCTCTTAAGAGCTCGATATGTTGATGTTGATTACACCTATTTTGTTTGCCAACTTCATCCCGAAATAATTATTCATGTCCTAGTCCTCTGCCCTTTTGCTGTTACTTACTGTTCACTACTTTATATTGATATTGACGCTTCTCGGGTTTTTAATTTTTCATTATGGTTATTGACATTGCTGAATAGTTTGGAAAAGGATCAATATTTGATGATTTTGATGTTATGTTGGGCTATATGGAACTCACGTAATGACTTGTTATGGAATAATAAGCATTTCACTCCTTACCGTTGTTGATTTTACTAGTGTTCATCTTCAGCTATAGCAGACTGCGCAATTTTCAAGATTCATATATGATCCTTTAAGTGGAGATGGCGATGGGGTAGTCTGTTAGTATAAGCCTCCTCTTAGTTGGCTTAAAGTCAATGTTGATTCAACAATGGTGACTAGAAGAAATGATGGTAGTGTTCTGGCAGCTCATTGTATCTTAATTCCAGGCACTTTCAATCCAACAATTACTGAATTGATGGGGGTTAGGGAAGCTCTAAGTTGGATTAAGAACCATAGTTGGAATCGAGTTATTATTAAAATGGATGCTCTTGCTGTCTTCCAAGCTTTGCAATCTCCTCATGATTATGTTTCTACTTTTGGATTACTACTTGATGATTGTATGCAGTTAGTTCATGATATTGTGCAAGTAAAGTTCTGTTTTGTTAGAAGAACGGCTAATCAAGCTGCCCATGAGCTAGCCAAAGCTAGTATATCTTGGGCAAGTCCTATGTCTTGGGATGAAAATATTCCCAATTTTCTTGTTCCTCTGTTATATTATGATCCGAGTTAATGAATTCCTTCATTTTAGTTTCAAAAAAAATAAAATAAATCATTTTAATATGTTTTTTAATTGGAAAAAAGGTACTATTTTAAAAATATCATTTTAAAAGTGAAAAAAAAAAAAGATATTCCAACTTCAAACTTATGACAAAATAAGATATTGTTTTTTTTTTAAATTTAAAAAGGTATATTTTTAAAATAAAAATTTATACCTTTTTAAATTAAAAATTTTGCTAACTCATTTTTTTTTGCTTAATCAAAAAGAATTTCGATACCATATCAATATTAAACCACTGTGATATTTTATTAAGTACTAAATTTGATCAAACAAATAAAATTTAATATTGAAAAAAATTTTCATAATATTTTTAAAAAATATACTGAAATTATTAAAAAAGTGTAAAATTTATTACTTGTTTTATAAATTTTTAAAAAAATTATTAAAATTATTAAAAAGTATAAACTTTAGAAATTTTTTTTAGTAAATGTTAATAGAACATACTTTGTTAAAAAGTAAAAAGTTTATGATTTTTTTGGGTAATTAGGTCTTTTAGAAATTAAACTCATAATATTTTAAT
>CATIWO010855920.1:0-18530 GCA_949673435.1 Macaranga tanarius | reverse complement strand
TGCTTGAATATTTTCATGCATTGACCATAGAGCATGTGGAAACTTCTTTTATTATTATTATTTTTGATATCCTTGTGCTGTTGCCATTTAGTGAGGTTCTCCTTCTGTATGTTCAGAACCTTGTGTATGAACATTGTGGATACATGCTTGCTTATGTATGAGTGGGCCATAATTCTGTTTGAGAACTATGGGGGTAGTTGAACCCACAGCCTCGTGGTTGCAGGTAGGGGTGTAACCGAGTTAAACCGACTCGCGAGCTACTCAGGATCGACTCGAAAAAAACTCGAAATCGACTCGATAATAATCGAGTCGAGCTCGAGCTCGAGCTACTCGAGTAGGTTGTCGAGCTCGAGCTCGAGCTCCTTAATGTTTGACTCGATAGGCTCGCGAGCTTAATCGAGCTTGATCGAGCTTAACCGAGTTTGTGTATATTTACCATTTTATCTTTTTATTTTAATATAATTACAATAATATTTTATTTAACCGAGTCGAGTTCGAACTCGAGTCGAGCTTAAATATTTTAATATATATTTTAAAATTTAAAAGTTTTATATATTAATCGAGTCGAGCCGAGTCGAGTATAAGAATCATTTAATCGAGTCGAGCTCGAGCTTCAAAAAAACAAACTCGATTGAGTTCAAGTCGAGCTCGAGCTTCGAGTTTAAGAGTCGAGTCGAGCTCGATCTTGGCAGTGTGTCGACTCGATTCGGCTCGATTACACCCTTAATTAGAGTTCAATTAAAGAAAGGGGCTTAAATCATAGTTTTTCTTCAACTTTGTGCTTAAATTGTCCAAAAAAAATATAAGTGACATGTATGCTCCTCGGTATAAACATTAAAGGGACGATAATATAAGGACTTTAGATGCTAACTTGCACATAAATGGGTTAAAAATGTTATCAAAGTAAATATTAAGGATGTGTTGGTAATTAACTCCCAGAAGACTTAGAAAGCGGAACGCTACCGTTTTGTAAAAATTTTAGATATGACAGTTTTATCCTTTTCGAAAAAAAATCGCAACAATGGTGGCAGAGCTAAAATATCTGCGAAGATAGGGTTTTTGCACTTGCAGATAAACCCCATATTCAGTTCAGCAAATCCTAAACCCTAATACCAGATTCAGCATCCAGGTAATTGATTCTCCTACATCTCTGTTGTTACTTTTTTTTTTTTTTTTTTTGCTTTGTGTAGTTGGATTATGGAAGCTAAGCTGTTGTTGTCCTCAGTCAATGGCTCACCATCTGCTTCTTTGCCTTTCTTTCTTTCATGCAAATCTAATTTTCTTGAAAAACCTAAATTTTGTGTTAAAGCCCACTTTTCCACTTCAGCATTTCAGTTAGAAAAGTCGCAATTTTTGGGGAAAAGTTTGGTTTTTGAAGAGAAAAGTAGTGCATTTGGTGGGGGTACCCTGAGGAAATCTTATGCTCCGTTTAAACCAGTAAGAGCTGTTGTTAAGAGAAGAAAAGAGCTTCCTTTTGATAATGTAATTCAAAGAGACAAAAAGCTTAAATTGGTTTTGAAGATAAGGAGGATTTTGGTGAATCAACCTGATAGAATTATGTCGCTTAGGCAATTGGGTAAGTACAGAAGAGATTTGGGTCTTAAGAAAAAGCGTAGATTTATTGCTTTGTTGAAGCAGTTCCCTGCTGTGTTTGAAATTGTGGAAGAAGGGGTTTTTAGTTTGCAATTTAAATTGACACCTGAAGCAGAAAGACTCTACTTTGAGGAGTTGAAGGTTAGGAATGAGATGGAGGATTTGATGGTTATTAAGCTAAGAAAACTATTGATGATGTCGATAGAAAAACGAATCTTGTTGGAGAAAATAGCCCATTTGATGACTGATTTTGGGTTGCCTAAGGAATTTCGCGACACCATTTGTCATAGATACCCACAGTACTTCAGAGTTGTTGTTACTGAAAGGGGGCCAGCACTGGAATTAACTCATTGGGATCCTGAGCTTGCAGTGTCAGCTGCTGAATTATCAGAAGAGGAGAACAGGGCTAGAGAGCTAAAAGAGAAAGATTTAATAATTGATAGACCTTTGAAATTCAACAGGGTGAAGCTGCCTAAAGGTTTGCAGCTTTCTAAGGGTGAAATGAGAAGGATTTGCAATTTTAGAGACATCCCTTATACATCCCCTTATGCAGATTTTTCCCATTTGAAATCAGGTACGCGAGAGAAGGAAAAGCATGCTTGTGGAGTTGTTCATGAGATTTTGAGTCTCTGTGTTGAGAAGAGGACCCTTGTGGATCACCTTACTCATTTTCGGGAGGAGTTTCGATTCTCTCAGCAGCTGAGAGGGATGCTAATAAGGCATCCTGACATGTTTTATGTATCCCTGAAAGGTGATAGGGATTCAATTTTTCTCAGGGAAGCATATTGTGATTCTCATTTGGTGGATAAAGATCGGTTGTTGCTTATCAAAGAGAAGCTTCGTTCTCTGGTTGCTGTTCCTAGATTTCCTAGGCGGGGGGTTATCAACAGGAATAGAGAAAATGGAACTGATGACCAAGAAGATGCCAGTGCTGAGGAAGGTGAAGATTGGTCTGATACTGATAGTTACATGGCTAGTGATGGGCTTAATGATGATGATGATGATGATAGTGATGATGAAGATGACTGGAGCGATGAAGAAGATGATACACCCCCAGATTTTGATGATGTTGATGATAATGTGAAAATTCGTGTGAGCACATCAAATAACCAGTCAGATAACTCAACAAAGAATGAAAAAAAGGTGCTAGTTCCTGCATTTCCTGATGGTCGGCCAAGAGAACGTTGGTAAATGAGATGCAAAACTCCTTTGCACGTTGGAGGTCTGCCCTACTCTTGAAATATAGCTCCCAGGGGTTGCATCATTAACTTGGTCACATTAAGTTGATTTTTACGGAAGAAGAACGGAATGGACTGCTTTCCAAGGTCCTGCCAAACGTGTAAGGACTGTATCATGCTCGCAGAATTAAATCTCCAGGAAATTCTTCCAATTATAGGCAGGAATGGTAATACCAACTATCTCGATGATGAATTTTTGCTGGAACTCAGAGATGTGATTCCAAACTGAGAAAGCCATAACAAAATACTTTGCATGACACATATTATTATACCCTATTTCCAGTATGTACTAATTTATGCCTGTTGTTAATAATATGAAACATTTACGTTTTCCTGCATAAATTATTTTGTGTTATTCTATATTGATTGTTAAACACCAAAAGGAGGACCTGAACCTTCATTCAATTTGTACTTCCTCTATATATATGAAATTCACATCATGTCTTACTGACACTTTAATGAAATGGCATGGCATAGCTCGTCGGCATTGCCAAAAGAGATGGATACAGGTACAGGAATTCAATTATATTGCCAAAAGAGAAAAAATTCCTTGGTTAGTTTTACGTTCAACAATTAAGGTTTGCTTCAGAGATTGTGGGAAATTGGTAATTCTTAGTCATCCTTTCAAGAAAAGATTGGGATTTGGGAGTGAGAAGGGGCTGAGGGTGCAGTACAGAACTTTTTCTTGCATATGGAGGGAGTACAGACACTTTGAATCCAAGTCACAGTTACCTCCATTTTCTTAATGCATTCAAGAGGTCTCATTCGCATAGTTTTGGGAATATTTGAAATTTGGCAACTTGATCGATATTGTGGCATGTGAGAATCTCTGTGTTGTCATTGCAACATACACTACATGATAGGTACCTCAGGAATTTATCTTCTTGAGTGGACGTAACAAAGTAGTGGATGTGGTCGAGATGCCTAAATTTGCTTTATTTATTCTTGCAGGTTGGTTAACTTGATAGACTTTGTCTTCTTTCTACCCATTTGGATTTGAGAAATCTTTCCCGAGAAGTAATGGATCTTTGTGGCACTGCTATCAAGTGCCCACAGGTAGAGAGGCCCACCAAGCTTCTCTCCCACTCTTTAGTTTAAGCCGAGCATTTGTAGCCTATAAAGAGGCCTTCGGCTCTTGCTAGAATGAACCAGGACAGCAACATGGATCTTCAAGGCATTGCTTGTTCAGCTCCCCTCTCTGGTAAGTTTAGCTTTATACACCCTACAACGGTGCAGGCTGGAAGCCTTTGAGGGGCAATGAACAGTCTCTGTCTTGCTAAATTTCAACTACAATTGTTAATCTGAGAATGGCAGCTATTGTTCACTCTCCCTCAAGGCTTCAACCAGTCCAGTTAACCACAAGGTTGAAGCCTGTAGGGAGAGTTAACAAAAGTTGTCATGAGCTTTGGCTACCATGTTGCATGTTGTTGAAGTAATTTAGAGACGACTGCAACTACCACGTTAGAGCACTAGTTTACTCGTAGGTTACTGTGAATGTTTGTCAAGTGCAAGCAATGTTTCTGAACTAATTTCATCGAATTAAACAATAAGAAGATGAGGCACGACGCAATAGAAAGCTTGTGGAATTTTGTTTCAAGCCAGGTCACCATATCTATCATTTACTTATTTCTTTATCTAGTTGTATTTAATCTAAAGCTTGTTGCTAACATGTTACGCATCACAGACTTGTTGAGATAGTTGATCCATGAGGTTAAACGATTCACGAAGCTGAGCATCATCAAGGATTGGACATATATAAGTTGAGACCATACTTGACAAAAGTTGAGTTGGGCAGTGGCATCAACTCTCTTAACAATTTAAAAGTTTGATTTTTGTCTCTCTCCTTTCTATATTAAATGATATTAATTAAAACTTCGTACCGAATTAAAAAAAAAAAAAAGATCAAACTAAACACATTTCATTCATGATGATAAATTCACAACATAAAAAATTAAAACGAATTACTCAGCAAAACATATGTATATATGTAACTGTAATTTATTAGCCAATTTCAGCCAGCGAATTTAAAAGGACAACGCTATGAAACATGGAACATTCCATTCTAATTGAATGTGTCACATATTATCTAATTATAATATATAAGATAACTACTTATTTATTTACTAATTTTCCATTATTAAAATATAAAATATTTAACTTATATGCATATGTTATACATCCATTATATATATATAGATTTTTTGGATCCTTATAATTTATTGTGAAATACAATATAAATTATATTTAAACTGCAGATGCCACTCTTGTAGCTATAATTGTGATTTTAAAATTTTGTGGATTCTTTTTTTTTTTTTCTTTTTCTTTTTTGTACAAATGGAGGCGCAAGCCTAGAACCTAACTAGCAACTGAGGGAGGAATTTGTAACCGGTGGCAACCTGGAGCAACTGTGCTATCTGATTCAAATATTTGTTAGTTGTATTATTTCTACAATAAGGTAGACACTAATGCTAGTGGCTGAGCATCGGTCGGTTCGGTCAAAGAACCACCAAAATTAACCAAGAGAGAATTGTGATAGAACTGAATCAGAGGAAAAACCAAAATTAACCGAACTGACTCGGTTCGGTTCAGTCGGTTATTCGATTAATTAATTTTATTTATTATATATTATTTTATAATTTTTAAGCTTATTCTTTAATTAAGTAACTAAAAGATATTTTTTATTTATAATTTTAATATTTATGTACAATTTTTTCTAATTAATATATTTTTATTTAATATTTTTATAATAAATATATATTTAAGTCGGTTCGGTTATTTTCAGTTTTTCAAATTGAAAACCGAAACCGAACCGAAGCAGTCAGTTATGTATTGTCAAAAACTGAAATCAAACCGAATCTATATATAACCGAACCAATCGGTTCGGTTAGTCAGTTTTCGATTTTTTTTGCTCACCCCTACTAGTGACCAAGGTTCAGATTTTGAGATTGATTCAAATGTTTTTTTTTTTTCCCTTTTTTTTGGGTTATTTGCAACTCACAGTACTCAGATTTTTAACCAAATATTACTAAAGTATTTAACATTTTTTTCATAACACAAAACTTTCCAACATTTTATTTTAATCCCACAACAGTACCTAAACCTATATTCCGACGGCGATGATGATGTGTCGATGACATGTCATCTCATGTGGAAACAAATATAGCTTGTTAAGAAAATAAAGTCACATAGACTTACATGGGTATATTTCTCTCTCATTCTTTCCTCCATTAATTTTTTACTTTTTTTTTAATTAACCTTTCTTATTCCTAAAAAAAAAAAGACTTTTCTTCTTTTCTTTATTTCTTCTTCTCTACACAATAAAATTAAAACCCTAAAAAACCTAGCAATACTAATTTTTTTTAATTAACTTTTATTATTTCCTCTATAAACAAAAAAACTTTTCTTCTTTTCTCTTCTCTGTGCAATAAAACCAAATCCTTAAAATATCTACTAAAATAAAAAAACTTAAAATTTCAAATTTTTTCAAATTCAACCATACAAATCCAAAATTAAAAGCAAACCCATAGTTGTTATAGTGTAAAAATGAAGATCCATGGTTGTTATGGTTCGAATATCAAGATCCATGATGTGAACATGAAGATCTAGATTCATAAACATGAAGACCTAGATCTGGGTGACGAAGATCTAGAGCCGCAGACGACGACGGCTTTTCCAATAATACTGTGCAAGGAGGAGTGGCGGCGGCTTTGCTTGCAAGTGATGGTGGCAACAAGAGAAAGTAACATGTAATAAAGGAAATTTGGCCATATATTTGTGAGAAGCATGATTTTAAAAGAATAGTGGGTTTAGTTAATTGATTTTTTTTTGTTAGATCTGAATAATATTTTAAAAAAAAATTGATGGACATTTTGTTATTGTATGGATAATGGTAACAATGGAGTTGCAATGATAGTGATTGTGGTGGTGGTGGTGATGGTAGAGGTGATAGTGGTGTGTTGGTAGTTGTGATGTGAAAAAAAAAAAAAAAAAAAAAAAAAACTATAGATTTTGTTTTGATTCATACCAAGAAATTTATTGAAAAAAGTTTGAATTTTTTGGTTAAATTGTTATGAATTTTTTTGAACTAAAATTGTTGTTAATTAAAAGAATATGTAATTTTTTTTTCAATTTATTTATGTTTATAATGATTCATGCTTATTATTTTCTTCATATATAATCAAAAATCATTTGGTCTCTTTTCCTACTCTTAAATTGTTTTTTTTTTTTTTTTGGTGATGATGAACACTCACTATATTTATATTTTTTAAAATAAAAAAGTGTTTGGTTTGTGGGAAAATGAGGAAAATGAAAAAATTGTAAATAAAAAAAAAGAATAAAAAATAAATTTAATTTAATTTAAAAAATTGAAAAATAAGATATAATAAAGGGTATTTTTGAAAAATAATTAAATATTGTGATATGTAGCATGATGTGGTACCACGTATCACAGTTAGTACACGTGGTTTTATTTTTTTTCATGTAAGCCAACATGTCAGCGACACATCATTATCGCTGGCCGGAAAATAGCTCTGGGTATTATTGTGGTATTAAAATAAAATGTTGTGAAGTTTTGTGTTACGAAAAAAAGTTAGATACTTTAGTGGTATTCGGTTAAAAATTTGAGTACCGTGAATGCAAATATTTTTTTTTTTGTGTGAAGATAAATGTTTGTTACTTGTATTATTTATGAGTCATTTTACAGTGAAAACGGTTGTATCTATACAATTAAAATTTAGACCGTTAGATTAAAATTTAATTAATTATAACCATTGATATATTTTACAGGTATTGATATACCAAGATAATTAATGGTTGTAATTAAATACAAATTAATCTAATGGTTGTAATTTCATTTATTTATATACAAATGTTTGCACCATAGCAAGAGGCATTATTTATGAAATAAACTATTGAAGTAACTTTGATTTTGTTAGTTGTAATTGTTTACCCTGTAATTATAAAGCATAACATAATCCACCTGTATAGATTGAAAATTACAAAAATATATCTTATAAAATATTCCATGTAAATAAAAATTCATATGATTTGTTTCAAAAAAAAAAAATTCATATGATCTAATACGGTGCGTTTTGGTGGTTGATAAGAAGATTTGGCCAATTATTATTATTTAGGAAAAAAAAAATCAGCACCTTATCAAGAATCCAATCAACTTGTGCTATGCCTATTACAGCGCAAGAACTCCACTTCAACTGCAACGTTAGCTGCCATTTTCACTTGTGAATTCACCATGGACAATCTAGCGCCATTTCACAGCCACCACAATCCACCCCTGAAACGAATTTCGCTTACCCACAAGTCTAAATCAAGAACCTCATCACCTGCCTCTCTTTCTCTTGCTTCTACACCCACCTCCACCCCTGATACTACTGCTCCTCTCTTCATCTCACCATCAACACAGGAGACATATGTACCAAATTCTCAATCTTTAGATTGCTTTAGTGATGTTAAGAAACGGGTTTCTGTTAAAGCAATGCATGCCCAGGTGTTAAAGACTTGTAGCAAGTGGAATTCTGATTCCAAGGCTACAACTTTGATCACTTCCTATATGGAGCTTGGTGATTTTAGATCTGCTTCAATGGTTTTCTTTGTGGGTTTTTCTAGGAATTATGTTATGTGGCGTTCGTTTTTGGAGGAATTTGAGAGTTATGGAGGTGATCCAAGTGAAGTACTAAAGGTCTTTAAAGAATTGCATGGTAAAGGGTCAATTCTTGATAGTAGAATGGTTACTTTGATTTTGAAATTTTGCATTGAAATAAAGGATTTGTGGCTGGGTTTGCAAGTTCATGCTAGTTTGATCAAGTGGGGCTTTGAACTGGACACTTATGTGAGGAGTGCACTATTGAATTATTATGAGAGGTGTTGGGGTGTGGAAAGCGCTAATAAAATATTTCATGAAATGGCAGATAAAGATGATCTCATGTGGAATGAAGCTATCATGGTCAACTTGAAGAATGAGAGATTTGGTGATGCTCTAGAACTGTTTAGAGGAATGCAGTTTTCCTTTGCAAAAGCCACTGCTAATACACTTTTGAAGATGCTACAAACCTGTGGAAAGGAAGGAGCCTTAGATGAAGGGAAGCAGATTCATGGGTATGTTACTAAATACGCATTAGAGTCAAATTTGTGGATATGTAATACCTTGATTATCATGTATTCTAGAAATGGTAAACTTAGACTTGCTAGAAGAGTTTTTGATTCAATGAAAGAACGTAACTTGTCTTCATGGAATTCAATTATCTCAAGCTATACTGCATTAGGTTGCTTGAATGATGCTTATAATCTTTTCCATGAGATGGAAGCATCTAGTGTAAAACCTGACATAATAACCTGGAATTGCCTACTATCAGGCTATGCTCTTCATGGCTCATACAAAGAAGTTTTCTTGATTTTACAAAAAATGCAAATCGCGGGCTTTAGACCAAATTCAAGCTCCATTACTAGTGTTCTTCAAGCTGTCATAGAACTGAGGTTCTTGAAACTCGGAAAAGCAATTCATGGCTATGTGATAAGAAATCAGCTTCACCATGATATATATGTGGAAACTTCATTGCTAGACATGTACTTGAAGAATGATTGCTTAAACATTTCTCAGGCAGTTTTTGATAATATGAAGGACAGGAATATTGTTGCTTGGAATTCGTTAATTACCGGTTATGCATACAGGGGTCTTTTTGATGATGCTAAAAGACTCTTGAATGATATGAAAGAGGAGGGAATTAGACCAGATATAGTTACATGGAATGGCCTAATTTCAGGCTACTCAATGTGGGGCCACAGTGAGGAAGCTTTGGCTGCAATTAATGAAATCAGAAGTTTGGGATTAACTCCGAATGTGGTTTCATGGACTGCCCTCATATCAGGCTGTTCGCAGAATGCTAATTACAGGGAATCCTTGGAGTATTTCATCCAAATGCAGCAAGAAGGTATTAAGCCAAACTCTGCTACTATATCCAGCTTACTCAGAACTTGTGGAGGACTATCTCTGTTGAAAAAGGGTAAAGAAATTCACTGCCTCGGTACAAGAACTGGCTATACAGAAGATGTATATATATCCACAGCACTTACTGATATGTACAGCAAGTCAGGCGATATAAAGAGTGCCCATGAAGTTTTCAAGAGGACTAAGATGAAAACATTAGCATGTTGGAATTGCATGATTATGGGATTTTCCATTTTTGGGCTTGGAAGGAATGCAATTTCACTCTATGATAAAATGCGAGCAGCCAGTGTCCTGCCTGATTCCATAACCTTCACAGCTCTGCTCTCTGCATGCAAAAACTCAGGTTTGATTGATGAAGGATGGAAATACTTTGATAGCATGAGACAAGATTATGGTATAGAGCCTAGAATTGAGCATTATTCTTGCATGGTAGATCTTCTTGGAAGAGCTGGCTATCTTGATGAAGCATGGGACTTCATTCGAACAATGCCACTAATGCCAGACGCCAGTATTTGGGGTTCTTTCCTTGGATCCTGCAGAATCCATAAAAACTTGGAGTTTGCAGAGACAGCAGCTAAGGAACTCTTCAAGTTAGAGCCATATAATTCTGCTAATTATCTTCTGTTGATGAACGTGTGCGCGACGTCAAACAGATGGGATGATATTGAGCGGATAAGAGATCTCATGGATGAAAAAGGGGTGAAAGCCAGGGAAGTATGGAGCTGGATACAAGTTGATCAAAGAGTTCATCTGTTTTTCGCGGGAGGAAAACCCCATCCAGAAGAAGGGGAGATATACTTCGAGCTGTATCAAATAATTTCGGAACTGAAGAAAGTAGGCTATGTACCTGACACTAACTGCGAGTATCTGAACGTTGATGAGGAAGAAAAGGAGAAGGCCCTCCTGAGTCATACAGAAAAGCTAGCCATTGCTTACGGACTCATCAAGACGAAAGGTAGCGCACCTATAAGAGTAATAAAGAACACAAGAGTTTGTTCTGATTGCCACACGGTAGCAAAACTCATCTCTCAGGTGAGAAATGTTGAGATTTTCCTTAGGGATGTTGTTCGGTTTCACCATTTCAAGGCAGGAAAGTGTTCTTGCAATGACTTCTGGTAATAATTGCATGAGGTATAGGCCTCCACAGTACCCTATAACATTGTTTAAAAGATTTTCAAGGCAAAACAAACATTGTGGGATGTATAGCCGAGGAGTCCAGCAATTGCAAAATCAATGGAAATTTGTCACAATTATCTTAGCCGGTGATAATGTTGTATGAAATTTTGTACCAGGCAAAGTTTTAGTTTCCCATTTCGTAGCAGGATATAATCATGTTAAAGATGGAAGAGACTGTTCCTATAGTAATCTATTCTCAAAATGAAATGCTTGGGTGTCTATTAAAATAACAAACTTTTGCAATTATTGTAACAAGACGATCAAGAATGGGTTAATTGCACTCATGGTATCCACGTTTTTATCCTAATACCACTACAGTATTCAATATTTTATTCCTAACTTTTTTACTTAATCTCACCGCACCTTTTAGGCCATTTTTTGGTCATCGGCGATGACGTCAGCCGACATAAATACTCACGTGTCAAAGTAAATGAATGTTATCATATAAGGGTTAGAATACGTGATGTCACGTCAACTTCACTTCACGTGTCACATAAAAATTATGTGATAACTTTTTTGAATAAAAATTTTTTATGTCACACATGATGCTGACACGACACATTGTGTCCTAATTCTTACACAATGACATCCAAACACAAGACGCTGACATGACACCTTGTATCCTAATTCTTACACAATGACATCCACTTATGACACGCGAGCATCCATGTCAGTTGACACGTCATTATCGATGACCGGAAAGTGATATCAAATACAAAAATTGAGGAGTTTTGTATTATAAAAGAAAAGTTAGATACTTACGCGGTATCAAGATAAAAACTTACCATGAGTATCAATAACCCATCAATAATACACTCTTTTTATAAAAACATAATAATTTTATACATATGTGCTAACTCATAAAATTTATACACATTACAACCAACCAACGTGACGGATTAGAAATAGATACTCTTTTATAAAATCATAACAATTTTATAAAAGTGCGCTAATTTATATAACTCATACATCCACAATCCACTACAACCAACCAATGTGAGAACCAGTAGCTCACTCTTTAGTTTCTAAAGAGAAAAAATGAAATTTATTTACAAATAAATTACTATACTTGACATATATATATATATATATATAATTTATTTTGTTTACTTATAAATAATTTTATAAATTGAATCATTTGAAATTTTAAATAAATTTCTAGAATCTTTATTTAAATCTTATGAAATTATTTAAATTTAATCCATTGTCGTAGTCTCTGTAACAGTACGCCTCTTCAAACCCGTTGTCGAGCTTGTTCAACACGATCGAACCCAATCAGACTGAAATACCTCCACTAGACTAATGGCAGTACAAGCTTCAAATAGACGATTGAAATTTGAAAGCACAACTAGGGAAAATATTTCAAGTAGCAAAAGCCCACCGAAAGTACACTGCAAAAATTTAAAAACAACAATGAACTGCTACTTCAAATTATTCCCTAACAATTCCTCAACCTGGAAGCTACAACTATTAAAAGGGGAAAAAAAAGCAGTATAGTTCAAAGGCAACAACTGTGTTACGTGGATATTTACAGATAAGACCAAGGTCATTTACAAACCCACCATAAAAAAGCAGTAAAAAGCAACAGTAAAAAAAGAGCCGATTCTTTCCCGTCATAGTAATTTTGAGAAACCGACCTAATTACTGAAACTGGGAAAGCCCACCTCGGATGTTGCGGGACAAAGACAACTAAGGAAAAGTAAGTAGAAATGGTCTCCATGGTGTGAAAAGGACGATCCAGCATTGCATGCAAAACTTCTGGAAAAGGGGAAGGACTGCTCCCACCAATCTCTATATAGCCTCTGGAAATAAAACTGTCAAATAGCACAGCAATTCTAATGGACCTCATTGCATATCCAGGATTGACCACTTCAGAATCGGTTGATCGGTTCAACCCGGTCCTGCACAGCCATCCTCTCCGAGACATCAGCCAAAGATTTAAGATTGCACTTGATGAGGGCCTTCACAAAGTAACATGTCTCGTCCTTGGTGTTCCCATCAGGCACATCTACCACAAAGGACTCAATAACTAAGGTTCCTGGCCTTCCATCAATAACCTCAGGATGGACAGTCATAACTGATGAGTAATTCTGCAAAATCAAGAAAATATGAAAGAAAGACAAGTATAAGGATTTGAATGGTTTTAGCAAACAGTATTGCCAGTACAAAAGTCATTTAAACATTTTAAACACGAATTGACACATATTAAACCTGATGTTCTAACCAAGCACGTGTATAATTAATGGCAGATTGCAAATGCCCTGTCGTACAATGCATAAGCACATCCATACATACTCAAAACATACATGATGTGAAATATAGGTAAGAATTCTTGTCTCAAACCCAAATCAACAAGGAATAGGGGATTGCCATTTGAAGAGGATATGCTTCACAGAATTAAGAGGACCATAATGTCCAGAAGCATTCCTTTAATATAATATTCCACCAGATAGCAGTCCATTGACTCTTCAAAGCAGATAAATTCACAAGAAACTTAAACCTCATAGCATAAAGATAAAAATAGAGCAGCCAACTTAGGTGCCCATGTGCAATGTTATTCAAAACTGGATAACATGGCTAGAAATGTCACGGTGATGATGATGGTTAGGGTTATGGTCATTTTTCATAGAATAAAAATAACAAAAAAAAAGTGAATGAAAGAAAGAGAAAAGCTATAGAATATTGCTCAGCCAGCAAAAGCAGGCTCCTCCAATTACCAGACAGCCACACCAAAAAAAATAAAATAAAATAAAAAAGCATATCAGAAATCACTAGATTCCATCCTATATGAAGTTTTGAGAAGCTCCTTTGTCACTTTCCACATTTAATACAGAAAACCATAATTGTTGCTAAAGAAGTAATAAAAGTCGCTCATGACATGAAATGTGGAGACTAGTATTCGATCCCCTACCTCCCCTGGTTCTCCCCAATCGGGGAAGGGAATTAAACCACTTCAACCAGCTCCAAAAAGAAGTAAAAAAAAAAAAAAAAAAACTACAAAAGTAAGCACAGCACAGGTAAAAATTATCAAACTGGATCTAATTAATCGATCAATGAAATAACGTTTAAAGTACCTAAACTTAAACAAGCCTATTTTCAATTAATCCAATAAAAATAAATAATGGAATGTATATATCTATATTCATATACCTTTAGCCTATGATCACCACCAACAATCTTGATTCCAAGAATGTGCTCCTCATCATCAAGAAGTTCAAGCATCTCGGTGCTGGTGGTAGCAGGGAGTCCAGATTTAACATTTACTTCCCTAACACTTCCAATCCCTAACTCACCATTCACAACGCACCTACTCACGAACGGCTTGTACTTCTGCGGCTGATCAAATCGCCTTACTAGTGACCAAACCTGAAAAATTCATATAATTCACAACAAAAATAAACAAACTCAGGCTATGCATGCAAATGAAACACAAGCAGTAAAAACAAATCAAATCGAGAATCGAAAACACTTCTTAGCAGCGAAAATCATTAAATTTAAAAACAAAAATCCAAATTAAGGAGATAAAGATGAGGAAAAAAAGAACTGAAATGAAGAAAAAATTACCCGAAATCCATCTGGATTCAAAAACAGAAAAAGTCAAGCACAAGCACAAGCATAAGCACTGTAAATCTCATCGCATCTATTACAAATAGAACTAATAGCATTTGCCTGAGTCACACCTTTATCTTCAAAGTAAAATTGGTTTCTCCACTCCCAAAATAAGCACGTAGTGACTCCAAATACAAGTCTCCATTACGAATAAAATAGCTTTCCGATGGTGGAGAGGTGGTGGATTTCTGCTTGCAAAAGAGGAGGAGATCAACTAATTTGAAAAGAGGAGGAGATTGGAGAGTGTATGAACACTGGATTTAGAGGAAAAGAAAATTTGATAAAAAAAAAAAAAGAAAGAGAAGGAGACGCAAACAGGGAGCAGTGACGCCGATGAGGCAGAAGACACACGTGTAATATTTTTTTTAAAAAAGGGGCACGCGTGTAATTGTTAAAAATAGTGGATATTTTTGTTATTGGAGTGTGTTTTTAGGGTAAATTTGTTAAAAGTCCATTATTATTTTATGTGCATTTCTATTGTCTAGTGATCATCATCGAATTTTTGATATATCTTTCAGCATCCTCAAATTGAGGTGTTGACAATATTATAAAGATTCATTTTAATAATTATATCATATTTGACCTACTAACTTAACATATTTAATTTAAGATATAAATATTATCTTAATTATTTGGAGTTAAAAAAATGTACTTATCAATCAAATTATTTCAAATTATACAAAATAAAAATTAAGGTCAATAAATTATATTTCATAAAAAAAAATATTGTAATATAATTTATATCATAAAATTTATGTTCATCTTTACTGACAAAATAGTAATATAACTTATTTTCTTATTAACTATGATGATGATGTTGATGATATATAATTTCTTGATGTAAAATTTTTAAACAAAAGATATAAAATTTTTATGATATGTTAGAGTGTACAATAAAAAATTTAATGAAAATTAGTAGTAAAAAATAAAATAAAATTATTAAAATTTATTTAATTTAATAATAAAACTATAAATTGACTCATAGTTTAATAGATTGATTTGAATTATATTTTTATTTACTTATTTTTTTTTTAATTTCGGAGAATAATAGATTTTTGAACCAAATTAGACAGTTTTAATATCCGAACTAAAAATTTGCTACAATATTTTACTTTTATTATTTTTAAATTGTTGTTATTTTGAGATAAATTTGAAGAATTACCCCTAGTAGCTATTGCAAAAGTAGTATTTTTATATCAGTAGTAATATTAAATAATTAGTTGGACGTCAATAAATATTTAAAATGTAAAAGCAAATTATAAACATAATGTAAATTAGAGGTTTACATATGGATTGATTTGGCCGGTCCAAGAATGATATGCCACACTAAATCAAATTTTTTGATTTTTTTTTTTATACAAAGGAGGGGGGGATACCCAACTAAACACTAACCAGTCTGGCAAAAGACACATGTATGCAATCTTCCTGAACTATCAAACCAACTCCGTCAGGTAAGCACTTCAACTTATGGTAACCTAAATCATAATCAAGGGCGAGATTTGCCAAACTATTAGCCACCCAATTTTCTTCCCTAAACACATGTTGAATGTTCACTATCCATTGCTGTTGCAACATCTTACGACACTCATGCAAGAGGTTTAAGGCTCCCACCATTGTTGCTTCTCTATGAACCAGTATATCCACAACAATTTGAGAGTCCAACTCCAAGATAACCTTCTCATAACCTTTCTGCCAAGCTAAAGACAATAACACTTACCATTGTTGACTATAAATCCTAAGAGCTATCTACTAAAGGAATCTAGCAACACTCCTCCACATCCTGCATTCCTAGGATTAACTTTACTTGCTCCATCGATGTTAATCTTCACCCAACCTGAATAAGGAGGATCCCAACCAGTTAGAATCACACATCTCTTCTGGCTACTTTTGGTTACTCCGTAACAAAATATTATTGGTCAATGCAACATCACCCCACAACACACGAAGACGATGCACTTTGTCACCACAAAGGGATTGCCATTCTGGAAAATCCATTTATTCCTCTATTTCCATAAGAACCATATAGTCATGGCAAATTTCTCTAGCCAATAATCCCAGTCAACCTTCATCTGATTATTAATACTTACACTGAACCATTCTAGTATGTCCAATATTTGAAACTTCTGATGCAAATTTAGTTGAAATAACTTACACCAAACATCCCAAGCTTGAGGACAATCCCGCATCGTATGAATCAATGATTCCATAAGGCTACACACATCACAAATAGCATTCCTTGTGAAACTCTGACGACATCTTTCCAGATTAGTGATTAGCTTATTATGCACAACAATCCAGATTATAACTTTACATCTCTGAAGACATTTAGGGACCATATTACCTTCTAGATAGGATTGGTTTCATCTTTTTTCTCTTGACTAACTATCTCATAAGCAGACTGAGTGGTAAACATCCCCAATGCTGAATGCTTTCAAACCAAAGTATCCTAAGCTCGATCATCACTTCTTAAGAAATAAGATCGGAGTTATTATAAAAGATTTGAGGGAAACCATCCCTGAAGCCTACTAATATCCCAGCCATTCCTACTCCAATAACTAATAACAGTCTGGTTGGACTCACTTCAAGGAATTGCGACACCAACTTTGGTTAACAAAGCTTTATTAATTAACCATGGATCCTTCTAGAATAATGTACTCTACCTATTCTCGACTACCACCTGACTCCCTTTCGTCAAAATAAGCAACGATGCAACCATCTCTCTCCAAGTTACAGAAGCTACCCTCTTTGCACATAAACTATTTAGCCCCACCCTATGACTATTGTACTTAGCTTGAAGGACCAGACTCCAAAACACTTTAGGTTCCTTGATAAAATGCCAACTTAGTTTAACTAAGATGGCTGAGTTAAGCATATTCATAGGACATAAACTAAGACCACCGCTCCTCTTTGGCCTAGAAATTGTATTCCAATTAAGAAGATGAATTGAACTCTTATCCTCTTCTTATTCTTAAATAAAATTTTGGCAGACCCTATCCAACTCATTACACAATGCCATAGGAATCTTCATAATCTGCATGTAATAAGAGGAATTGTATTTATCACCGATTGAGCCAATGTGAAGAGACCCACCATCGATAAGGATTTGGACTTCTAGCCTGCCAATCTGTGTTTAACTTTGTCTAATATGAACTGTAATGTATATTTTAAGACCCTACCTTGCCAAGTTTTTTTTTTTTTTTTTTGATCAAGAATGAACCATTATCATTCCAAGCCATAAAGGCGAAGACAGGTACAGCCTGAAACAGACCTAAGCAGGGAAGACAAATTGCCTACCTGCACCACCAAGGACGAAGCTTAACACTACTACAACTACTAAAATCATAACCAGCTTAGGGATCCTAAAGCACAGGACCACTTTAAGTCGGTTTGTCGAATCTTTCTTAACTGAGAAAATAAGACATAACCTGACTAATGAAGGTCAATGATTTGAAAACGGGAAAAGAAATTGAAAAAACTAAAAAACGAAAAGCACCCTAGGAGACAAGGAATAAACTAGAAGTCAGTATTCTTACTAGGCAAAACCAAGAGGATAGTAATTCTACTGACTTTGCCTTCCCCCACAAACCAAAAAGAAAAAGCAAAAAAACCAAAAGGAGCCAGACAAATTCCAAGCTCAAATTACATTTAATGAGGAATGCTGGAGCGGTGCATCCTTAAGGTTTGGAGACTTCTCTGCAGGAGGAGAGGCTGGAACTTGAGACACCTGGAGCTGGATGGAAAAAGGATTGCAAGCTAATTCCTTCATCTTGAATTTTTTAAGTTTTCGATGAGCTCGATTGTTTTCTTTCTCTGAGGATGTGTTGGGTGTGCCAAACAGAACATCTCTTGTCATCCGAAGGGAATCAGCTGGAATGGATTTCATCGACCCCTCCATATTTTCTTGCATGATAAAGACATCAGTTGGGCTTTGCTTATTTTTGCTAATAGTGTCG